>PVJH01020224.1:0-41072 GCA_004026705.1 Nesogale talazaci | reverse complement strand
CTTGAATAAGTTAACATTTTCCCATCCAGTGACTTACTGTGGTCATGAGTTGGGAATCATGCTAACTCTACACTTCTTGCTTTTCAGCAGCCAAATCATGGGGAAACTGGGAGGAGGGCACCTGCTTCAGTGGCTCGGATGAAGCTTAGCAATAGAAAGTGCTTGGTGGATAATTGTCAGCGTCATTACTGTTAGTGCTCAAGTAGAGGCAGGCGCAATGTCTCAAGGCTCAGCTCTATCATCGGCCCTGACATGATTGAGATGGGGTCAATTTATATGGCCTTTCTAACCCATCATTCTTTATGTGATCTTGGATTAGGCTGTGGTCCCATTTTGGAAGACATTCTCTATTAAGGGACAGCACTGTGATGGATCCAACACTGGACTTTAGTGGAGCGTAAGGCGTCCTGGTGACATCCTCTTACACGTTGGACTGCTAGCCACAAAACCAGGCCAACAGTTACGGATAAGCCACCAGCTGTGCCAAGGGAGAAAGATGGCACATCCAGAGATACTCTTGAAAACTCACAAAGAGGAGTTCTACCCTGACCTATAGGTGGCTATGAGTTGAAATTGACTTGCCGGCAGCGAGTGTAGTTCTTTTGGGTGTTTATCATGGTTTTGTTTGTGGAAGGTGTGATCCATGTCACGTTCTTTGTTTTTTGGGGGGCATGTTTAGTTTCTGCTAGAGCATGTGATTTAAGAGGCCATTTCTTATTTTCCTGGGTGGGGTTGGTCCCCCAAGAGACAAAAAAACACACCTGCATCAGTCATTCTTCTGTATATAAAAGCCATCTGGGACATGCAGAGAGCTGAGGAGTTTGGAAAAGCATATCCCAAACCTCTGTCTCATGTGTCAGAGATCTCCAAGACTAGATGCCCCAGAGGCTGTGGCATGGAAACCAGTGCAGAGCCCAGGGGCTACCTTCTCATCTGGTCTGTGAAACACAGTGGGGAGACTGGCTTCCTGTCCCACAGAGACAGAAATCAAGAGCTAATGTGCTCGTCTGGGTAGACTAGAGAAATAAAAATCATAAGCATGCATATGTGTATAAGGGAGAGGTTTCTATACAAAAAGAACTGAACATTGAGAAAACATCCTAACCCAGTCCAGTCCAAGGTCATAAGTCTGATTTTAGGCCACAGGCCTGACGCCAATCTATAAAATCCTCTTCACATTAACAAAACAGATGCAATGATGCAGAATACAGGATGATAACAGGCCAGTGGGTAGAAAGTCTTTGGATCCAGTGGCATTTAAGCATCTCAGTGCTGGCAGGGGTCTCTACATGGCTTTCCTAGGTCCAGGTATCTGGCTCCTTGGGGTAGGTCCATGTGCCTTCTCCTCAGGGATGTCTCATAGGATGCCTAATAACTTTGTTAGTCGAGTGACTCCAAGGACGTGAGTGAGTGTCTCCTGCTTCCAAAAAGGAAGTACTAGATATCCCAGAATTCTCAGAGGAGACGGCCTGGTCCACACAGATTGTCTATCTCCAGATTGACAGGCACAACTCCACCCCTACACTCTTCAAATAGACACCAGATTAGGTGACTGTCACAGATCATCTGGCTTAGAAGCCAAGGGCTGGAGAATGATTCCATGCTGGGCAGAGGAGAGGTGTTGCTAAGGATCACAGGTGATTCTTTTTCTTCCCAAATTTGAGGTTTATGCGAGAACTTAGAGGTAGCAGTTTAGGATCAACTCAGAAGTAACAAAAACAAGTTAGGTTTCAGGAAGGATACAGTTCATCCAACATTTAGGTTCGCTTCCAACCTCTCAGCTTCTTTTTCTTGGCCATGCCAACAGACAGAGAGATCTCACTCTGGAACACCATATTTTAACTGCTTACTGGTTCTGACCTGAGATAACCTATTCATTTCCCTAGTAACTCCCTTAATTGTGAACCCTGCCTCAGAGTTCATTGTGACCATTGCAGTGAATGATAAAATCAGCACAGATGGAGACGTGGTTGGTGTCAGAATAGGGTAAAGAAAGACGGGTTGAAGCAGGTCTCACCCAGGGAAGCCAGAGGACATCAACTATGGCTACTTCCACCCCAACACCACTGAGTGCAATGATCATTACCTGGGCAGCGGGCAATTTCCCCATTTCTTTAGGGTTTTATGGCTATTATTCTAAAACTTGCCTATCAGTTACTTTGCTGACACAGCAGACAGTGCTAAACATTCTAATTCTTAACATTATTAATAGTTATCATTTTATCACTACCTCTCTGCTTGATCTGCTGATTATCACACTGAGGTTCCTACTTAACTTGCATGCTTTCCTGACTGGGGAAACAGAGTCACTTCTCTCTCAAGTTCTGAGAGAGATCATCTCTAACAAAGAAGAGCTTCATGTTGCGATTATAATATCCTTTATAAGATATATTATCATATGGTATGTAATGATACTTATGCATATTATACATGTATACACATATACACATGCAGAATGTATATATACAGTATACATGTTAAAACACCAGATCATATGGTAGCTGTATTTATGTTGCTCAGTTGCACCTCAAGCTTTTAGGGTTTCAATGAATTATTTTCCATTGCCCTCTGCTCTACAATAGTGGGAAGCATGGTGAGTTCCTGTGAGATTCAAAATGTGGATAAAAGTCCTTTTATTAATTGATAGAAGCACAACCAAAGACTTTGATGTGGAGTCAAAAGATCTCCGTATGGGTCTTGGCTTCATGAATTGCTAGTGCTATTATCTCAGGCAAGTATAAATTCATTCCTCTGTACTGAACTGTCATCTAGCAAGTAGCGATAAAAGCCCCTTTTACCCTGAGCAGTGTTGAGGAATGGATAAGCTAGGAGAGAGGGAGTGATTGGCAAAACGTAAAGTATATGCCAATGCTAGTTTTATGTATTGGTTTTTCCCACTCTCCAGCTGAGGATGATCAAAACATTGTTTCAGTCTTACATTTATGACAATGAGACGCTATGTAGTTTTTTTATTAGATCCTAGGTACTCTGTTAATAACCATGGCTTAAGACTTCATGCTTAAAAAAAATTCTCATAACCCAGTAGCATCTCCCAGTTTGAAAAGTCAAATGAGGCAATAGGTTGGAGCACATTTTGTGCTTCGGGGAGGAGATGTGCCAGGGACTTCTAAGGTAGCATTTTTATTGTTAGTATTATTCACCTGGCTTGTTTTTGGTGCTGAGGCACTAACATCATCATCCAGAGTGGAAAAAAATAAATTATTGATGGTTTTGCATACTCCTGCTGGGTTCCTGAAAAGGTCTCTGAATAGCTGAACTCTTCAAAGGAACAAAGGAGAATGGCGGGAGCACAAGGGAAAGGAGACCCGTGGAGATCAGTTTCCCACTGCATTGTGGCCCAATGAATAATTCAAGGATATGGTTTTAGGTTAGCTATCCTTTTGGGCCTCTTTAAAAACCTCTCTTTCTATTATGATGGGACTCTATAACCTTACAATCCCTTGTCAAGGATGCTTTCTTGACTGTAATGTAGTATGGTAGCATATCACCACATATATCACATAGATATGTTAGAATAAAGCATATATCTCACTCACAATCTCTGCCTACTGGAAAATTATTTGAGAGGAGTCCATAAGTATCCTGTTCCTCCCTCCCAATTTCCCATATTTGTTCTAAACATCAGGATAGGGGAAAGCCACTGTGCGTGTCACAACCAGCTCCCAGTTTAGCTGAAAACAGTTCTGTCAGCTACACATTTCCTATTTTAGTGGCATTGCTTTTGTAGCCAATGACTTATTTATAGCATTGTTTAGAAAGCTTTGCTAAATTTATTTGAGTGACTTAAGAGGAAAGCCACCTCTAATTGATTAATACATACAATAAGAAGATGGAGAAATTATTTGACAATATTTCTCTCGAGGAGACTGATACTTTGATAACTTGCCTGGACTGAAAAATGAAATCTCAAAAGCCTGATTGAATTACCAAACATGATTGCTGAAATTCCACATGCCTGCAAAGGAGAGACATTAGTGTTGCTCCTGAAGAGATGAGAGGAATGGAAAGTGGGGAGAAACAGGAATGTCACAGTGCCTGCAGGAGCCTGATGACTCAATGATGAAGTGCTAGGTTGCTAACCCAAAGGTTTGAACCCACAAGTCACTGGACAGAACAAAGATATGGGAGTCTGCTTCTTTAAGGATTATAGCCTTGGAAACTTTTTGAGTCAGTTAATCAATTTTCAATCGGGTTTCTTTGTGTCAGCCTCTACACGATGGCACACGACACTGCAATTGTCCCTGTGTGGTACAAAGCCCTAAATGCTTGACAGCTGGCTATATGAATCCATCCAAAGGCGCCTCGGAAGACAGATCTGGTGACTTTTGACTTGGGCCCCTTATGGGCCCAAGTTCTCTGCACACACAGGGACATCAAGAGTTGGGATGACTTGATGGTACAGAACAATTGGAGATTCTCTGAGGGTTTTTCCTTCACGAGCCTTGGAGGATATCCTGCTTAGTAAAGAGAGAGAGAGCCAAAGAGAAGAAAGGTCTCCAGGAGATGGAGGGCCCAGTGACTTCAACAATGGAATCAAGCGTGGGAACACTTGTGAGGATGGTGCAGGACCAAACAGGGTCACTATGGCTCAGAACACCCTCGTTGGTGCCTAATACCAAGAACAATGAAGGACACAAGTGAATTAAATTACTCAGGGGCGGGCATTGTCTGGTTTGAGCGATATCTCATCCTTCAGTTATACACATTTCCCTTGATGCTTAATATGTTGGGTTTCCAGTGGTGACCGCTGCTAGAAAATGAGTCTCAAGTGAGGCAAGGTGGGACACAGCTCCTGAACTCGAGGTGCCCAAAGGTTTCAGATGAGATCTGTGTCATATGGATACAAGGACAACTAGCGAAGACCAAAGACCCAGGGAGGAGAGACATTCATCAACACCTTGCAAGTGTTCATAACAGTCTCTGAGGTAGCTGCAGAGCTGTCTTGGAGCTTCCTGTCAGCCACTGTAAAAGGAGGAGTATGGCTGGGTTCCTATTTCTTGCTTTTAGAAAGAGAAAAGCATCTTAAAGGGAAACATCTTATATAATTATATTAAGCTATACAACAACTTAAATTTTGGAAGGTGTTTCTTAGGCAAGGTTTTACACAAAAGGCCCAATGGCACATAAAACTTTTCTTCAAGAACAGTTTTATAGCCATTGCAGAATTATGTTTTATATGCTGGATCCTTGACCTTCTCTTTATTAAAATTCAGGACTTGAAAGCTAAAGCGTAAAGTCCATGGTAAGGATTCGATGAGGGACAAAAGAATCACATGAATTATGCAGCCATCCGCGTAAGTGGATGTTTTTGGTTGGGGTGCCAACAGCATCCCAGCCCAGTTCACAGGGCAGAGTTCCTTTAAGTAATTTCATTCCCTCTGTCCCAACTAAGCTAAACCTGGATTCTTAATCCAATGAAGCTATTGCTGTTATTCTGGCCAGTTCTGCCTCATAGCAACGCATCATTAAATAGAATAACACATTGTCCTATCCCAAGTCATCCTTACCGTCTTGTGTTTCAATTCATTGCTATCGACAAAGTCCCATTGATAGTTCATTGTGGCATTTTACCATGATAGAGCACTGGAGCATCTTGCAGAATGTCTACCTTCATTGACCTCAGGGAGAGTGATCCTATATAAATCTATTCTATAAACAGACACATCAGATTATTTCATATCAGAAATCCTCATCTCTTTTTTTTTCGTGTGTTCCTTAGGGAATGATACATCATCCTCTGAAACAATGATTTTAAACTTGAAGGGAGAAATGGATCTTCTAGAATTTCTGGTTAATGTGCATACTGTGAAAAAAAAGTTTCTAGACGATTCACATCACTTTTGAAAATCATTAAACTTGTAACAAGGTATATGGCAATAAAGTCTAATAACACAGTAATAAATTATGGCTACCTGATCAGCACTCTGTTATCTGATAGAATGAATGCAGCAGAGCATACCTAAGAGTGAATAGTTAGTTAGCAGTCAGTGAAGAGTTTTAGAGAAATAACTGAAGATTAATCCAAGCAGAAAATCTAACACATACACTACCCTGGTACAGTTGCTGTAGAATTGCTGTCACAATATGGACTTTAGAAATATCATCACATTTTTATTTTCCCAGGGACAGGAGTACTTGAGGCACATAGACTTCTGATACTGGCAATCTATCATATTTTGACAAAAATGTAGAAAACAGTACTTCAAGGCATTTACCACATCACCAGGAGACTTCTAAATTGTCAAGAGAGTATTGTAAATATTTCTAACTGGAAGAGCCTGAAATGCTCTAATTAGTTTAAAGCAGACTCTTCCAAGAGACCATAACAACAATAATATCCAGCATTTGCTCCTTTCATTTAAAAAAATGGTTCAATTTTTCAAGGTCTTATCCTTACAACACATTGAACAATGCAGTTCTTCTGCAAGTAAGGTTTACCCAGCAAGCCTTCCCATGACTCATACACAGTAATTGAGGTTCTACATTGTGCCAGGCTTTGGGTTTAGCGTGCTGAGTAAGACATGATTTCTGTCCTTGGGGGCTCAGGATTTAGAATAAAAAGCAAAGAAAATAAGTGAATAACTAAGTTGCTATCAAGTACATTCTTTAAGACTCATTTTTAACTTGTGCATCTACCTCACACCTAATCCACGTGTAGGAAACATAAGAGTGAGCTTGTCATGGCTATTTTTATAGCATCAGCAAATGTCTCTATATTCATGTGTCTTTCCATAAGAGAAAATCATTGCTTTTCTCTATTAATGAGTTTTGGTTCTTTCCTAGAAAGGCCGCAGCCCAGCTCCGGAAACAAAAGGTCTGTGACTCACCATTGCACAAAGCTCCTCTTTCATGGGGGCAGCAATCCTTTTACCAGTTAGCCGATCCATTTCTCAGAAGAAGCTCTTAAGCAGAGAAGCACACTAAATGAAATGTGAGACATTTTCATTTTCAAATGACAACAGTGGTAGGCTGGATCTGGTTTATACTGGCTCCTGAGAGTCAGTCATGCACATCACTCTCTAAGTCAGTGCTCTGTGATGTCAGGTTGATAGCTTAAAGTTGGTCACGGTGGGAGTATTTAAACCATGAAAATCAGCAAACACTATCATTCAGAACTTTTTTTTTCCTCTCTGAAGAGCCAGTTGTTAAACATTTACCAGCACACTACTGACTGTAGCTTGTTTCCTTCACCTGAGGCTTGATTGAGTTGATGGATTTACTAAACTATTCAGCATATGATATGCATAACAGCCTCTTAATTTGGGTTTGAACATAATTATACAGGCTGTATTAATTTTCCCCTCCCCCCACATCGTGGGAGAAAGCCTCCTTAATTTGTTATGCAAATTTATGCAAATAGAAAACAATTCCTGCTTTATGCTGAGAAACCTGGAACACTAATAAGCCTGCAATCTTGATTTTGCAGCTACCAAACCAATACTCATTCAAACCAGCCTCCTACAGGACCACCTACAGAAAATGTACCCTGCTGAAATGACTTTTTATTTTATGAGCAGCAAATAGATAGTTTTTTGTTGCAAAAGAAAAACCAAAAATCAAATAACACATTTTAAAACCCACATCAGAAATCTTCATCTTGGAGATTTGAATAATATGTGAAATCCATTTGAACATGCATTTTTTTTCCTCCGGACATGTCTCCACTAAGTTACCTTTCTGGAAAGATTCCCATGCTCTTATCAATGGTTTTGCTATTTTATTACTTTTCATGCAGGGAATTTGTGTCATCCAAGTGGCCAGTACAGACTCACAGAAGAGGTCCAATCGTTATTTGTTAAATAGGTCATTTTTTAAAATTATTTTTTCATAATCCCATGTAACACATCTGCAAGTCTTATAGATTTTTCAGTCAAATTCCTGCTTTACTTGACTAGCCATACTACTCTGCCATGCATTGAGTTGGACATCTCCCATCACCATCCCCAATATGTGTCAACTTGTGTAGACTGTCATCTCATTCTCAGAATTAGGTCATTTAGCCTCTATTTTGTGATGAACCATTCATTCTATGAGTTGTAATTCCTATCCTCATTATAATAATGGGGCAGGATCAGAATCACTTATGGTAATGAGGCAGGAGAAAAGTTACAGGATTAGATTCTATGCTGAGCCGTTATTTTTGAGATAGGAGATACATTGCGTACGTGAGCAGGTATCAGAGGGCTCTACTACCATAAGGAAAGAAGAGCCAAGTTTTGGGCTCATCCTTTGGATTCGGGATGACAGGCAGGAGGCAGGATCTGGGAGGCCTTGTGTGTCACCCTCAATTTGTTGGCCTTTGACTTGAAAGTGATATGGATCGACTGCTGCTCAACTGAGCATCATATCTTCTTCTCTTCATGAGCCCCTGGTAGCTGTCTTTCTTATTGCACCATTCTATAGTAAAGAAGTCATAACGGGTAGCAGCATGCTATTTGTTTTCTTTCTCTGATGAATGTGTCATGAGGTGGATCGTGCAGTCTGTGGCATTGGAATAAGGATTACTTTTTCTTGTTCCTTGACACAGTTCTGCTGTTTGTTTAGCCTTTTTGGACACTGCCTGATTTGATCTTGTCCGCCTTGGAAACCTAATCAATGAGTCAACTCCAAAATTTATATGGTCTTCCCTGTTGCTACTTGTTTGCTTGATGTTTGTTGTTTCATTACTGACACGTGCCAACACCATGTGTGTTAAGGAAGAGCCCATTTTTCAGAAACAAACTGCTAAGCTTTTCTTCTGAGGAGCTTCCGGCAGTACATGAACCACGAATCTTTGGTCTGCCATGAGAGCATGTTAGTCTTTGCACTACTTGTGGACTCTTGAGGTGGTCCACTCACATAGCCCTTTGTATGTGGATCTCTCATTTTTCACTCTGCTTTGGATTCTTTTTTCTTTTCTCACTCCCTTTGTACCCTTGCACCTTTCAATACTCTACTCTGGGAAGACCCTCTACTTGTAAAGGTTAATTTGACCTTTCTAGGCTCTTTTCTCTAAACTAAGAAACACAATCTTGTTGTCACACAGATGAACACTTAGTCATATCCCACATTGTTTTTGGAACATAAGCGATTACACTTGGAGCTGAGAGGGGTTTGCATGTCAGCTCCATCACTTTGTAGCTGACTGAACCTAACAAGTTGTACTTATGGGTTTCAATTTCTTTTTCTATAAAATGGTAAGATGTTACCCCAAAGCATCGTTACAACTCAATTTAGTGATGTGGTGCTTTCCAAAATGCCTAATACCATCCATGGTCTATGGTTTATGTAGAGGAGGTATTTAATGAATGTCTCTTCATTTTATGTATAGGAGCATTATCCTCCCCTTGGATTTTAAGTTTTCCCAGAGACAAGCATGTGGCTTATGATTGTATTTTCCAGAAGGCCTACCTGGGTGTTGAGCATGTTGTTAGGCACCCAGTGAACCCTTGCTCAAATAATTGATAAGTTGAATTTTTACAAAGAAGAAGCTGATCATATTGTACACTTCATGCAGAATTTAACATATGCTCAGAAAAGAAATGCATTCTTGCCACACCTACTCTCTTAGAGTAGATTCTCTAGAAACAAAACCAGCGATGCTTTAAAATTTGTGTATGTGTGCCCATGCGTGTACACACAGAGCTATTTATGTAAGAAAATAACTCATAGTTGTTAATTGGTAAACTTTCAAAGTCCAGGCCAGGTCTAAACTTGTGGATCCTAGGGAAGGCTGAAGAATTCTGACTCATGAAACTGGAGGAGCTGATGAATTAAAGGTCAGCCGGAAGAGGACCGCTGCAGGCAGTTTATGGCTGCAGAGCAGGTGAATGCAAGCTCAGCAGGTAAGAGAGCAGATCACGGGGAACTCCCATTCCAGCAGGAAATACAGTAGATTGTTGGCTCAAGTACAAAAAGAAAACCAACAGAGTGCAATGAAGCAGATGTAGGACGAAGACCCAGCAAAAAACAAACGAGCTTTCCTACAGCATCTACTTATATTTGAAGCAGGCTATCCTCTTGGGGATTTAACTTCATGGAGGTTTATGAGTTCCTAACTGTCAAAAACCTGAATATTCTGACCCAGCCAAATTGACACACAACTATCACCAAATAGAGGATAAAACCAATATTATAGGCAAAAACAATTTAGATTAAATAACGTTCGGATCTCTGTGTTAGACTGGGTTCTCTAAAATCAAAACAAAACTCACTTTCATCAAGTCCATACCTCTTGGGAGGGACTCTGTGAGCAAAGTTCTGCAGAGGGGCAAATCCAGTCCTGCTTGTATTTGTATGACTATAGAAAGAAATTTATGTGACAGAGTTGTAGAATGGGCAAAGTCCAGTCCCATTCAACTCTGCAGGTCAGATGTAAGCTGAAGGCTTCTAACTCCTATAGTTAGAGTGGTTGGCCAATAGGAAGCAGAAAGGCCACAGGCTGGTAAGGGGTCACATCACTGGGCTCAAATACAAAAGAAGAAGACCATGGACTCAAGTACAAAAACACAGATACAGAGCTGAAGGAATCTGAAACTGCCAGAAAGAACCCAAGGTCAGCAATCTGCTGATGGCTGCTAGAACCAAGGGGTGATATAACGGGAAGCTGACAAATCAGAAGCAGGACACACACAGATCCTGCAGGAGAAGTGATCTCGCTTCCATACATTATCAGTCTATAGCGAGCCTAGGCCACACGCCCTGAATGAAAGTCCCTCAATTGAATAAAAAGATGGTTACCAGATTAATTCCTTGGTTGTGTCACAGAAAAGCCCATGATGGAGTTGACCATGCGATGCTAGATCATAATATAGGAAAATCCTGGCCCACCCATGTTGACTGTCACAATCTCTAAAGGCTTTTCATTAGCTTTTCAAACACTAGGGCATTCTAAACAAAAGTATGAAAAATAAGTAGAGAATGAATATGGTTATAGTAAACCTGAAAAAAATATGGCTAAATGTGAAACCCAGTATCAAAAAATACTTTCAAAGTTGGTATTTCTCATGCTTCCTTTCTCTTTTTGCTGGGTAGGCTATGTCATAGTAATTAGCTTCTAAACAGCCTCATGTAATAAATGAATAGAACAGCAGACACCGAGATTAATTTATTATTCATCATGAATAGCGAGTGAATGAAATAATTTAGCATCCACTAATCTCTAAAAGGGACCCACTCATTTTTAATCATCTCCTATGGCATGTGATCACTCATTCATATACATCCCCTGAGCCTATCCAACTGCAAGAAAGGCATAATGGGCAGCAGAATGCTATTTACGTATTTCTGTGACATGAGTGTATCATTAGGTGGAGATTACAGCCTGTGGGAATGGGACCATGTTTCTGTGCAGTGTGACAACTTGACACAATCCATACACATGTCACCTTTTGTATCCCATTAGTATCGAGGGAACCTACAAATGCTAATATGGCAGAATGATAATTATACAGTTCACAGTTCTGAGGCAAGAATTAGAGGTGGCAACCGTGTTGATGGCACAGACCGTGGTGGATTTGTCACATGAGAGAGAACGCTAAGGGAATGGTAAGCTGATGATAACCTTATGACTACCATGAGACTAAATCTACCTGAAGCATTTCCTATTCTAATCATAATGGTGCCGGTGAGTATGGTATTGCTTATTCTTGAGTAACAGGAGAAGCCAGCATCAGAATTTTATTATCTAACTTATTAGGAGAAGGATTGCTTATATTTCCTTTATCTTGCTTTATCATGTACACATATAAAAATTAAGGAATATATAATCAAATTTTATTGTGGATATAGGCCCACACCTCTCTAAAAGTATAGAAGAGAAAAGAAAATTCATTAGAAATTCAGTTAGATTGCCTGAAATTCAGTTAGATTGCCTGGTTAATCTACTTGGACTCTGGTATTAGTGTTAGTAATAATGATTAGTAATAGTAATTTTTGGATGCTTGCCATAAGCCAAGCACTGTTTGCATCTTCTCTTATTAATATCTCACAAGAATCCAGTGGGGTGAGTGATATTTTCCCTATTTATACACGAAGGAACACATTAACTCCCACATTGATTACATCAATGTCGATAAAACAATTAAGGAAATACAAAATTGAACATAGCCATTCGGTTTATTTTGGAAATAAGTTTAAGAATGCCCCCCAATTTTCTTTTTCCATGAAGCCAATATTTGTGTTTACATAATACCTTAGTGAAGTTATTTGAAGGGAATTGTCATTCATTATGCCATCCATTACAATTTCTGTCATCACATTATTGTTATCCCTAGAAGAATGGTTGTTCCACTATAGTATCCAAGAGGAGTGTCTTCAGTTTCAGGCACTTAAAATAACCAAATCTTAGAGAATATAAGCAACTTGCCAAAGTTTGGTAGGTGAGTGTATGGGAATTACTTAGGGTAGGTAATATACAGATTATGAAGAGTCAGATATGGGGTGGAGTCTGAGATTGTGCATTTCTAAGAAGATGCCTGGTGATGGGGATGATGCTGTTTAAGGGACTACACAGGAACACCAATGATAAGTGACAGAGTCTGAACTTGAACCCTTCAGTAAAGGAGCCATCATTGTAGCTTTGAAGTTCAAAGAATCGTAGCTCCCCCTTTTCTCTTGATAAATCGTCACCCTCAGAAAATGAAAACCAAACAGAAATGAATCCATTAGATTTTTACATCAGTTAGGAATCAATATCTTTTTCTTATTGTTCTTCAGAAGCATTTGCATATTATCCAGACTACCTTTTGTCATTCAAAGTGAGACCATTATGAATGAGCACCTTGATTTTCATTTGATTGTAATAAAAAATGACCCACAAACTCCCAAACTACAAAAAAGAGCAAGCAAATGGGATGAATCAGAAATAAAAACAAACAAATAAAAAGACTGAGCAGAAAAATAGACAGGACAAGAAAGAATATGAGGTGGCTTTTCCCAAGCCACTTGATTGACAGAATGAAAGGGGGGCACTAAGGATTGTACATTGCGGGGAGGAGTATAGTTTGGTGAAAGACACTGAACTCAATAGGCTTCTATGGATTTTCAGAGCCCATTCTGTCTTTGACTGCAAAGCTAACTTCATGGTGTCAAAGACCTGATATGTCAGAGTGAGAGGCAAGTGTCCTCTAGGTAGGCATTTCCATCACGATAAGTGGTTTCCCTTAATATACTTTCTTCAAACAATGGACTTGCCTTTTTATTTTACAGGATTCAACTTACAAAAACTCCGGTGAAGTCATATGCCTACTGGAAGCCATTCAAGCTTATGGATATAGCAGCTCTTTAGCAAGATAGAGGAAACTCAGCGTCCATTCAAACTGCGTTTGAGTTGTGAGTTTGCTCTACTTGCCCATAAGATCTCAGACATGCTCCATCTCTTGAGTTCTTCATCAAAACCAGAACAATAACTGCCACAGTCTGTTGCATTAGGGTGAAGGTAAATGCTTTCACCTTTATCATAAGTTGATAGTGAAGATATTGTATCACCTTGGCTGGGTCAGGATTCTCAGGGATTTGACATTTATAACCTAGTAATTCCTTGTGATGATATCTAACACAATGTAATCACTTCCGGAATGAGATTGTTATGAGCAGTCAATCAATCAAAAGGAAGTGTCCTAAGATGTGTGTTCTACTTCCAATATAAGCAGACACTGTGAAAAAAGTCTTGCTGACTTTTTTCTGAGTCTGGATCTTGCACATGAATGATCATCCATTCTCTGGCTCTTTGAAATTGAACCAGCAACCTGTCCCCCTCAGACTCATCGACAGCCCACCACCTTACCTGCCAGGTTTGGAATCAGTCACACCTGAAACCAGAGCCTATCTGTTGACCTGAAAATCTTTGATAATAAGAGAATGAGCTGATGAATCTGAGTCAAGAGAACCTTCCAGACTGGCACGTGACTCACTATCTTGGAACTTGCCAGTCTCAACGACTGTGAGAGAAATTTCTTTGACATAAATTCTCTCTCTTTCTCTGGAGAAACCCCCATGATCCCCTTGGGCAGTGGTTCTCAACCAAGCTAATGCCACAACCCTTTCATATAGTTCCTTATGTGGTACTGACACCTCCCCCACCCCGATCATAAAATTAATTTTGTTGCTACTTCATAACTGTCATTTTACTACTGTGATGAATTAGGCAACTCCCCAAAGGGGCATGACCCACAGGTTGAGAACGGCTGTTCGAGGCTACATGTTGACCTTCTAACCACCAGCTTGGCAGTTTAAATGACCAACTGCTCCTTGGAAGAATGAAGAGATTGTCTTGGAAAACCTTACAGAGAGTAACTGTGTCAGAAGTGACATGATGGTAGTGCAGCTCTCTTTATACAGAACCTGACCGTGGATAAATCAAGGATAGTACAATTTACTTGCTTTATGCATTGTATGTTCCTTTCTGCCTTTTCGTGCACAGGATATGTACACATTTCCAATATAACTTCAAGCTCCAGTGTCTTACAAATGAATCATGCCAGATTTATGACAATATGTTGATTTACTTCATTAACAATGTTTAAAGCTATATGTGATGATCCACTGGTTTTATCAGTGTTAATAAAAAACAATTCTCTCGCTGCCATCCACTTGAGGTCCCCTTATGCAGACCCTGTGGGCCAGGACAGACCTGACTTTGTGAGTTTCTGAGACAGAAACTTCTTTTTCTCTGGTGGATTCGTTGGTGGTTTTGAACTGCTGACCTTGTGCTTAGCAGCATGATGTGTAATCACGAGGATACCAGGACTGTAAAACCAGATTAAGAAAGAAAATTTTGAATTCAATCACAATCTATTTTGAACACACAGAGAGACGTGTATCATTTCAGAACTCTTCTGTTTTTTCTTCTTCTCCTCCTCCTTACCCTCTTCTTCTTTTCCTCTTGTTTGCTCTTTTTCCAAAGTTAATTTTTTTAGAGAAAAAATTTTGGTGGAATCACGCAATTTACAACTGCAATGCAGAAGAAATAATGTACTTCACTCTTGTTCAGAAATCAACAGATCTGTCAATATGCCACAATTATGTGGCTTGGTAAGGTTCATTTGTATTCTCTTCACTTTATTTTAAATTTGACATTAATTCTGTTTGCATACACTTTTTTCAAGTTGGAACTCATAAAACTGTATGTCTAAATTTTCTTTATTCACAAATTATGCCCAAATAAAGAAATAACTTTTAGTTCTCTTGGAAAACAGGTTTTGGAGGTCCATGGAATGGGAATGGCCTGTCCACACCTTAGAGTCACAATGGGCTATATGCTGGGTGGTGAGCTGCATGATCAGTAGTTCAAAACCGCCATCTGTTTCATGAGAAGAAATGAGACTTTCAGCTTCTGTATAGAGTTATACTCTCATAAGTCCTATGGCAGCAATTCTACTTGGTCCTATAGGATAGCAGTGAGTTTGTTTTGGCTTTTTATAGAATTTAGAAATGTGAATTCCTTCTGGAAAGGTTAGAGACATGGAAACATCTCTTTCAGAAGTACGGCGATCCAGATGGACGATATGTGGTGAAACCATAGCTCCCCATTTTGAGAATTATATTTAATAACATTTTCTATAATTTTGTAGCTATGCTTTTGATTTACTCTAAAATTATCAGTCAAATATGATTTTTGCTTAAATAATATATGTAATATATTTCATTTTATGTATATATATATTTTCCACAAAGTATATAAATTTCAATCTTTCTGAAATGCATTAGATCCTTTATTGAAATAATATTTTTAAAGAAACTTTAAATGTGAAGAAAACATTCTGGATTAATCATTCTTTATTCTTAAAGAGAAGTATGGTATGAGCCCCCAATAAAAGGATTTATAAAAAAAAAGGAGAGGGAAAGAGGAGCTTATACCCAAGGGCTCAAGTAGAAAATATTTGGAAACGAAGATGGCAACATGTGTACAGATATGCTTGATATAAATGATGTATGGAATGCTATAAGAGCCCCCAATACAATCATGGAAAAAAAAGAAAGAAGCATGAACTCTAAATTTTTAAAGATTAGCTATGCAATGGATAAAATATCAGAATCTGAATCTGCGTTAGATTTGTTTCTCTTGAATTTGTTACATTTCCTCCTTCATTAAATTTTAGTGATTCTTAAAGCAATTTTTAAATAGTTTTTTTCTCTTTTCTTAAAATCCTGCTTCGGAGGATTCAGCCTACTTGTTTAGATGGAGGCCTATTTTTGGAACGAAAGGTTCGGCACTTAAAATTAGATAAAGACAAGAATCTGTATTTCCTTAATGTGATCACCGAACCTTATTGCCTCTCACTGAACCTTAGAGGGTTCAGGGCCATTACATAGAATAAAGGAATGGCATTTTATCAGTTTAGACTAAAATAAGAGGATACAATCACTGTGTCTGAAACTTCAAAGACTACATCAGATCCCTTACACATTTCACAACCTCGTGTCTCCTATGCCACATTCAAACCAAAGTCCATACCGTGGAGTGGATACCAGTTCCGAGTGATGCTAGAGGACAAGACAGAACCGAACTGCGCCTGTGAGTCTCTGCAACTGTAACTCATGACAGGAGCTGAAAGCCTGTATTGCCGTTAAGGAGCTGCTCATGGGTTTGAACTGCCAACCTTTCAGTTAGCAGCCCAATGTGTGACCACTACCCCATCAGGGGTCCTCTGGTGATATCTAGTAGGATGCTATCTCTCATCATAATCTCTCATCGATTACGGACCCTTCAGTTTCTCATCTTCAAGATCATGAACCCACTTTGAGACCTTCATTGGCTTGACCAAGAAGACTATTTTCTGTGCTCTGCTCATCACTTCTGGGTCTGGATCTACACACTTTCCTGTAGGAATCCTCCTTTATGGCTATTCCCTTCTCTGTTCAGCTTTAATATTTTCTTCTCGCTGGTTGTCTACTGTGACCAATATTCTCTGCTTCTCCGATGGTCTGAGTGCTAGAGTTTGAGCTCCTAGTTGCCTCTTTAGAAAGGGCAGTTCTCAGCTCCATTTGCTTCTGGGAAGAGACACTCTCTTGAAAACCAGATCCCCCCACCCCCACTCCTTTTGCATTATTCATTCCATTGTTTTACTCCTACAAAGAGTTCTCCCTCCAGTCAGAAAAACACAAGAGGTCTCTTTCCAGATACACTTTTACTTGTTCCTTTGTTTATGTTGAGGCCAGATACTGTGATGATTATAATTTTTGAATATATAAGATGTATAGAGTTATAGTAGTTTGCTACAATACACTATACATCCAGAAACATAAACTCATTCCTGTTGAATTAATCCCAACTCATAAAGGTCCTATAGAATATAGTAGAAGTACTCCAAACACTTTACAAGGTCATAATTATATTGGAAGTCTATTGTCACATCTTTCTTTGATTGAATTCAGTTACCCACCATTAAATTAACCACTAAGCTTCCAGGACTCCTTTAGGTGGTTCGAAAGTCCAGAGTTCAATTTATGGTTCTTAGGTCTTAAAATAAGCTTCAAATTTTACCACAATATAAGTCAAGTCACCTAAAGACTCTTCTAACATTGAAATCTCCCATATTGTCCTGTTATTACATTGTAGTATTTGAACTTGACCCTTTCATAATTCCTGCCCAGGCTTATTTGGTGAACTTAGTTCCTCAGTAGACTTACTTTAATTGAGGAGTAAAGTTTCTCCTCTTTAGGCTTTATTAAGAGAGCAATTGAAAATTGCTCAGAAAATATATTCCTCTGACAGAGAAAAATATAAAGGCTGATGACATTACTTTGAAAATGTTATGAGTTCTTTTTCTTTCCCCCAACTCGAACTTTCCCAAATGGAACATCAGATTTTAATGGATAAATATGGAAATAGTAAGACACTGCAGACACCTTTTTTGGGGCCAGATTTCTTTTCTATTGTAGCTGTAGAGCTTTCAATTTATTCATATTGCATATGTGCTTCTTTTCACAGGATTTTCTCCTTTTTAAATCATCTGGCCATTATAGGAAAAATATTTGGATAACCAGCTGCTCTTCTTTCTTCTTAAAAAGAAAAAAAAATCCTGTACAGTCAGAACATCTCTGATGTTTCTATGGAGAGGCAAAAGAAAATGCTCCTGCCATCTGTCAATGTTCCAACTTGACATTCTCTGGGACATTAAACAAAGCAAAAATAAAGGGATACAGGAAAAGCGGGAGTCAGTGTCTTGGAAAATGATGAATAGAATTATTCTGAGCCCAAGTCATGGATTTAAAGGACAAAAAAACCCCCAAGGTTGTTTGTAAATTGTTTCTAAGAATTTTCATGGACAAACTATTTTACAAATTAGCCATACAGCTTTTAATAATTATGAGATTATGTTTTGCATTCATTCCTGAGAAAAATTCCTTCAAATGAATCATTTTTTGTCAATACGAACTCTGAATCTCTCATTTTTTCTGTGGCCACTTATTTTCTTCCTAAATCATTCTGATTGAGCTTGCCATTTATTTCTTGTCTAGGTAGGTTCCAGATTAGAGAAATGACACTGAATGAATGTGTCTTCTGATGATCTACTCTATTATTTACTCTGGACCGACAAAGCTATGTTGTCTTCTGAAATATTTGACCACTGACCAGTTATTTTTTTCTACAGTGTGATTGTGTATTCCTTCAATTTTATTTTGATGCTTCCTGAAATATATAATATTTAGCTCATAGAGTCTTAAAAGATTGCAGCTTGCAGCTTGAATATTTTATTCTGTTCTTTCAGCTTCATATACGCTGAACATTTTCTATCCTTTTAACTTTCTTACTCAAGGTGTTTGCAAATTTCAGTCTAATCCTCTCACTGGGCTTTTCAGCTGCCCACTGGAATTTTCTGTTTAGGTCTTTTACTTCATAATTTATTTCGGCCACTTTAGCTTTTCTATGATTAATAGAACATTTCAGAGTCTCTTCTGACATCAATTTCTATCTTTTTAATGACCTTTTGCTTTATACATGTATGATGCTCTTGATGTCTTTCCACATCTCTTTGTGTCTTCTCTCATTAGTATTCTATAAGTCAAATGTATTCTTGATATGTTCTCAAAATTCACTCCTTATGCTCATGTAGAATCTGTACACAGGGCAAGAGGCAGTCCTTTGAAAAGAACAAAGCCATACTGCATGGTTTAAATTCAGGAAAGGTAAAAAGATATATACCAGAATTAGATTCTTCCATTGTATTTATTCAATCTTTCTGCTGAGCAAACTGTCTGAGAAGCTGTACAGATGAGCACTGTGTCAGGATTTGACGAAGGCTTATTAACAACCTTCTTTATGTAAATGACACAATCTTGCTTGCAAGCAAGGTGACATAAATCATTTGCTACTAAAAATCAAGGAATGATGGATTCAGTATGGGATTGCAGCTCACTGTAAGCAAAACCAGAATTATCACAACTGGACCTATAGATAACATCATGATAAATGAAGAAAAGTTTGAAGCAGTCAAGTATTTCATCTCATTTGCATTCAAAAGTCATACTCCTGAAAGCAGTATTCAAGAAATCAAATGATATATTTCATTATGGGCAAATCTACTGCACAAGTCCTCTATAAAGGGTAGAATAACATAGATGTCACTTTGAAGACTAAGATGAACCTGACCCAAGTCATGGTATTTTTATTTGCCTCATATACATATGAAAGCCTCTCAATAAACAAAGATGACCAAAGAAGAATTGATGCATTTGCATTGTGATGTTGGAAAAGAATATTGAAAATAATATGGACTGCCAGAGAATAAATGGATCTGCCTTGGAAAAAGTATAGCTAAAATAATCCTTAGGAGCAACGATGGACAGATTTCACTTCACATAGTTTTGGGCAAGTTATAAGGAGAGACACATCCTTGGGAAAGGAGGCTATGGCAGTTACACATTCTCTTGTCAACTTGCAAAGGGGCGGAGTCTCGCCTGTCAATCTAGCCAATGAGGCCTCTGTGTGGGCCTGACTTGCTCCTGAGGTTTCTGAGAACTGTCTTCTTTCTGGAGGTGGGACACACATACTCTTTCTCTGCTCCATCTCCCCGCTAGACTTTCCTGTTGACAAGCCACATGGAGCTACACTGATGGCAGTCAGAGCCTTGGAGCTGGAGGAGTCCTGTGGAAGCCCATGCCAGCACTTGGAGGTTTCTACAGCCACAGGATCCACAAGACTTTCTACCCACTGGCCTTTGATCTTCCTGCTCTCAGCATTATTTCATGTGTTGTGCAAGTCTCAAGAGACATTTAGACTGGTATTGGACATTTGGGCAAATATTGGCCTTTTGGAATTGACCTGGATTGTGCTGGGATGTTATTTTACACTTGATCTTAGCCAAAAGGTCGAGAAGGGATGGAACGTTTTCTTAATTTACAATTGTTCTTTGTATAAAACTCTTTCTTATACACTTACAAGTGTCTATGAATTTGTTTCCCCAGGCCACCGGGATTGACACGGAAACCATAATTGATAAAGTAGAGGGGTATCCAAAAAAAAAAGAAGAAGAAAAAGGGAAGACCCTTGATAGGATGGAATGGCACAGTGTCTGCAATCATGGACTCAAGCACAACAGCTCTTGGGAGGCTGTTGGGGATCAGATCATGTTTCTGTAGTACATAAGGTCACTATGCGTTGGAACTGATTTGACAGCACCTGACAAAACCAACCACAAAATGAAAAGCATTGCTCTTCCTAATGTAAAAGGGCAGGAATGTTTTTTGTGGAGCTAGTCCTTTTGTTAAAATTGCATCTTCAGTCTACATACATGGAAAATGATTTTCTACCACTGAGTGGTTTTCTCAGTGAGATGCTTACGCATCTCAAGGAATAAAGACCACTGATGCATTTGAGCAGATCTTTATTATTGGCATTATCCTTATCCTTGGTCCCAGAATTATCATACTGCCTGCCATATGCATCAATGAATAATTTCTCCTTTTTTTTAGTTCATTGCATAGAAAGATCACAGTGGAAGAGACCTGCATCTTCAAATATGTTCCTCTGTTCCTAAATTACTCTTATTAATCCTTGTGGCAAAAAGAACTAAGTTTTTAGCTTCACTATTCTTCCATTAACTTTTACTTTCACTATGATGTGTTAATAAATATTATTAACTTGGAAGCATTGCAGAGTAGGTCCTTTTAATATCCTAAGAGAGCAATGTTTAATGTGGCTGCTCAAAGATTGCTTAATCATTTAGGAGAATATACTGTTATGTGATGGTATTTAGCTATTAATTAAAGGTCCATTTTTTTGTGAAGTTGTATGCTCATTTATAGATTTTTTTAAACTGGGGAAATGCAAATGATCTTTGTTTGCTAAAAAGATAATCTAAAGATTATAGGCTTGTTTGCTTTTTGCCCCTATAGCTTATATTAGCAAAATATTATCTAGCCCTATCTTATTCAAGAATTATTTCTTCATTGCCTAAATAACCACTATCTTGCTGTCATCAATGGGTTGAATAAATGTTTAATGCAAGTTTATTTTATATTTAGATAAGAGTTATATTTTTATATCTTTTTGAAAATGATATGTGGGCATGTGCCATCAAGATTTAGCTATCTAGCTGTGTGTTTAATTTTATATTTGATGACTTTTGCTTGAAAGTGGTCACCTGGGAAGCAATCATTAATTTAGACAAATGAACACTTCATGTGTATCTATTCTGGTATCCAACACTAATTCAAGGACAGACCAATTTTTGAAGTTAAAATATTAATTTTCTAACAATATGCTACAGAATTGTCTTGGGTTCAAAGCAACAGATGGAAGATCCTTAAGGCTTGCTACTCTTATCAGTGCAATTAACAGAAGCACAGTGAAGTAGCCAGCTTACACAGTGCTTACACCGTGAGGCTGTTAGAAGAATTTTGATTACAGAGGTTTACATGAAAAAATAAAGATTTCCTTTCACTTCTTCAACAGTGACTTGGAATTGAGTCTATCCATAATAACAAATGAATGTAAGTAAATATGAACATACTTAAATAGCAATTTTTACCTGAACTAATTAAGCACAGAATTGAAAGCAAAATTTTTGCTATTATTGCTATGATTTTTCCCTGTGTGATTCTTCCCCTTTTCCTCCTTTAATATTTCAAACTATTTTGAATATGTGATTCATTCACTTGATTAAAAGTATAAAATCACCGTGAAAATGTATATAATAGGTACAGTATCAAAACTTAAATTGTGAACACTTAGTTTGCAGAAGGACATGGATGATGGTGGAAGCCCAAAATTAATTTGCAAGGTTCCCATGTGCACTAAGCTTCCATGAATCCTCTCTCACATTACTGGAGGGATGTGACCAGCCTTGCTATCACATGGAGAACACAGTGAAATTAATTATGGGGCTGAGCCCCGGTGGTGTAGTGGTTGTGCGCGGGACTGCGGCCCACTGGGATGGAGGTTCAATTCCCGCTCACAGGAGCAAAGGTTGGGCGTCCTACTCCCACCACCCGGACAGTGATGCCTAAAATAAATAAATAAGAAATTATTTATGAAAGATATAGCTAGGCTAAAATGTAGTACTTTATTATGTAGTACTTTGGACTTATTTTTAAGTATTTTCAATTTTTAATATTTTCTACTTACTTTTTGTTTGGGCATTTTCTATGTCTAGACAGTCATGTTGTGTAAAAAATTCTATTTATCTGTTTGATTCTTGTTTGTGATTTTCTAGAAAGTGAGAATAACTGGATTGATAATTGATGAGGGTTATGGCAGGCAGGAGGGGTAATGAGGGAAATGAGGGCATAACAGCAATCAGTATATAAAGAAAAAGTTCAACATTTGATTGTGGTGACAATCATACAAATTTTCTCAATATAAATTATTTTATAAATAATTTGTTTTATAAATAATTTTATGTTATAAATAATCTATATTTTCTCAATATAAATTAAATTATATGGTATGTGAAGTAAGTATAATTAAAACTATTCTAAAATTGTATACTGTGAAAATTCTTTGTTTTCCCCATTGCCCCATCACTATATCTCCTCACTCCCCCACAAGGTTAACTAGTAATTTAGTCTTTCAAGAACACATCCAGGTTTTACTTATGAAAAATATAAAAAATATCAATGCCATCTTATATAGTTCTATTTTCTACACCTCAAAATTGACAAGATGTACACACTTGCTATGTCTTTTGCTTTTTTCACTTAAGAGCATATATGGGCAATTTTTTATATCAGCACAAATATGACTTTCTTTCTTTGCTTAACATAGTGAGGACTGATTAAAGGTATCAACTGATGAATTTCAGCTAAAGTAAAATTCCAAGTGAAAGGACAGTGGTGCCTTGCATAGAGGCCAGTCAATATTTTGGTGTTGTAATACTCTACTCTATAACACGTGGGATCTCCATGAATCCAAATCAATTCAAAGGCAACAGGTTTGATTTTTGAGCCATCAAAATAAGCAACCTACCAATCCTGTCCTTAAGAAAGCAAAACCCCGCAGAGAGAGAGAGAGATCAAAATATAAACTCTTTCGCAGGGTAATTGCTGCTGTATTACAGACATTTCTTAAATGCCATGGGATGAGAATGGCAGGTGTGGCGGAGTTTTCCTTGGGAGGGTTAAAAAGGAGAAACAAAGAAACCAGACAAACATTAGCAGGTCCTGAAATATGAGCATGGGGGTATAAAAAGTGTGTGTTCTGATTCTAAATGACTGACAGAATGCATGATTCTTGAAAGAAGGTGTGTGGCTGTGAACATCCTTTCTTTAATTTTACCCTATTATTCTCTGCCCTCGGATATCAGCAATTCCACACTAATTTGGTGTTCTGTCTCTCAAGGGCTTGCAGATTTTTTGCATTCTTCATCGTCAGTTTGCCAAGTTGATCTCTAATTTAGTATCTTTCGTCTCTCCTCCTGGACCAGCTGCTCTGCTTCCAATCATACCGGTGATTTCTTCCTGGCAGTCCAGCCAATAAAACCCCACTTAGTATTCTGAAAACAGATGTTCAGAAACAGACCTTTTCTAAATCTAAAAAAGAAAAAAAATACCACAACGAAGCCTTCCTGTTAAAAGGTTTCCTACCTTTCCAACAACCCCTGCCAACTGAGTTCATTTGCACATTTCATTTCCAAACTATTTAGCCCAATGTAATAGCTTAGTCATACAGTTCTCACGCAAAACAAGAGCTCTTCAAATGCCAAGCCTGAGAATTCTCCCCACTATGACTTACTACCCATTTATTTTCATTTGTTTACAGGCTTCTCAACCTTTCAGCTGCCTTTTCAAGCATGAGATAGTGTCCATATAGGTGTCAATTTTTATTAAGCTTCCAAGTAATTTTAAAGCCACACGCAAGATGTTTTTTTGAAATCTTTATATAGCCGAGACGGCACTCCTATCTTTTCTAATGGTGTCATTCTCTAGAAATGCGCTTCACTGCATCAGGAGGCTTGCTGCTCATCCTCTGCTTTGGTGCCCCCTTCTTTTCTTCGTTTCTGACCCACGTTGGTGCCCTGAGACCATTTAGCTGTCAGGCTAAAACGTTGGATAGCCTAATGAGCCGCTGGAATTCTTCACTGACTGGTGCCTTCACTCTGGAGGGCACGGTATTTTGAAAACTCGTTTTCCCCCCATAGTCCTCACCTGTCTGAAAATTGGCTGGAGTTCGGGTATTATTCTCAGCTCAAAGCAATCAGGGAAGAACTTCAAGTACAGACACAGAACATCATCCCCTTGAACTGCCAGCTTTGATTTACGAAATACAAAATCTGATGCAGTAAAGTAGAGCCCAAGGTTGCAATGTTTTATAAAATTTGGCAATTTTTCCCAAAATGTATCAATTTCTTTGATAACTTCAAATAGTAATAAAATGACACACTGTTTAAATTATAACCACCAATACTCCCAAATCTTCTTCTAGGTGGTATTATCTCCATGTAGCATACTATGTCCTTTAAGTTTTGTTTCTGTCTGGTCACTCCCTGCCTTTTTAATACAAACTCCATGAGGAAAAACATTGTTAATTGTTTTGCTGTCTGTTCAACATCCAGGATGAGTCTTGCATTAAGAGGTAAATGAATGAATGCGTGCATGAATGAAACAAGATGCAGTACAACAATGGCACTTGGTCTTACCTACATTTGTTCCATTCCTGGTTATATACTGCCTTTTTCCTACTTCATTTTAAAGATTAGTACACACCAAATACCATACTCTACGTAGATATTATCATTTTCTGCCCATCATGATTATTACTCTATTCTACTTTTCTCTGATGGCTTTTTGACTCAGATGGTTCAAACCCATCAGCAACACTTTGGGACGATAGATGAAGTTGTCTCCTCCTGTCCAAATATACTTCCTGTTCCAGAGGGTCTCGAAGAATCAGAAACCACTGCGTAGCAATGGGTTTGGTTTTGATTGGGTCCTGTCAAATCTGGGAGAGAAGTTCTGCTACT
The DNA here is from genome assembly GCA_004026705.1 of Nesogale talazaci. Lineage (NCBI taxonomy): Eukaryota > Metazoa > Chordata > Mammalia > Afrosoricida > Tenrecidae > Nesogale > Nesogale talazaci. Next base: position 15,669 of record PVJH01020224.1, on the reverse strand, counting down.
TCAATTGAGATGACCTTGGCAGTACATTGGTTTACTTAGCAAGTATATATTGAATGTCTGGTCTGGGTCAGGCTCTATGCCGAGTGCAAAAAATAGGAAGATGAATAATTAATCATTCCTTTTCCATCAGAGGAATATACCCCAAACAGATGAACAGGATCCGCTGAGTATGACATTCTATTGGAGGGGAGACAAAAACAAACAAACAAATAATTCTGCACTATGTTAGAACGGATGGAGCTTTGGTGGTGCCCTGGTTAAATGTTCGGTTGAAATGTTTGTGGTTCAAACACACTGAACCACATCCTGGCTCCACAGAGGAGGAAACACTTGGCAATTTCCTGCAATAAAAACTATAGCCCAAGAAACGCTCTGATGCAATCCTACCCTGGCACTTGGACTCATTATAGCTTAAAAGAGTACTTGCTAGCCTCTGAGAACAAGCATCAATATGTTAAAATATGATTAGAGTTACAGAGATGCAGTGAAGGCTGCCCCCAATGCTCCCAAGGGAGAATATTTTAAATTACTAAAGGAGGCAAATTTTGCAGTTATACTAATAAATCCTCTTGGACTTAACCATAACTAAGCACAACAACAACAAGAATGATTTGTTCTCTCATACAAACTAAGGAAGAATCATTTGGCCTATGATCAAAACCATTACCATCTTTTACTTGGTAAAAACCAGTACATTTGTTTCTATGAGGTAGAGAGAAATAATCTCAGAAGTTATTCCTATGATTCCAATTTTCAAAGTCTTTACAGCTGGGGTGGGGGAGAAGTTCTTGTTTCTAAATGTAAGAAATGCATAGGCTCCAGGGTTCAATGTAAATAATTTACATTTACAAAAGAATCACTGATTCGAATGTGAAAGTCAAGGCGATTATACTCAGTTCAAGAAAGTAAAACCTTCCCCCATCCCCCCACCACATTGATGATAGTTTTAAATACGGAACAAAACTTTTGTAATGTGAGTCTTTTTCCAGAGTTATTCATATCTGTTTAGTTGGCAGGTATTGAGAACACTTCATTGTGTCTCAGAAGGGCTTCACAGATAATGATGAATCAGCACAAGGAGTTCCAAATTGAAACATTCACAGAGTCACTGTATTTCCCTTGTTCTCAGATGTTTTGAAATAAACATTGGCAGTGTTTATTTATAAAGGTTCGGAACTTTTTGAATGTGTCAGCAGCATGCCTTGGCTCTAAACAGATTATGCTGCAATCTTTTCCCCTGCTGATTCAAATCTCAAAAGTTAAAATTACCTAATTAGAATGATACCAAATTACAATAAACTTGGACCAAAACTTCAGTGTGGTATGAAATTAGCTCTGAAATTAGATTATTTCCATAACTCCTTCCATGCCAAAGATAGCACTCCCTCTTAGTGTTTAACATTTTTTAAGCATCAGCGAATGTTTCTTAGCTGTTTAATGTTGCTTTTACCAGTATGCTATTCACCTTTTGTAAATTCAGAATTTTTGTTTAAATTTGTTTTCCTTAGTAAGCTATGAGTGATACAGAGAAATACAAGGAACACAGTTCAGGAGTGCCAACTTAGACTGGTGCAAGTGATTAAACTAGTTCATATAGGAAACTAAAGCCATAATTTTCATAAATAATTATCATTCTCAAAGGAATGATCTATGGAGCATCCATACTGACTGAGAGTCTAGTGATAAATACTTAAAACACCATGATAAGTATTTATCAGACACATTTATTTCAGCATTTCCTTGGCATTTGCAAAGGGCAGTAATAATGTTTCAGTTGTTTGGTGGATGCTTTGGTAGTTTTGCTAAAGATGGACTATCAGTTGTAAGAGAGCAAGCCCGTCTTTCTTCTTCTATGTTCTTTTAATTTTCTCATTGTTCAGTTGAAATAATTATTTTCTCCATACTTTTTCCATAGTATATTGACTGTAGAGCTCATCTCAAAATAATGTCTGTAGTTATGTCTTAAAGACACAAAGGGCTATAGAAATATATTTATATATTGACTATCATTCCTGCTAGTATACTATTTGCACTCTTACTCTTATTGCTTTTACAAATAAAATAAAACAAAACAAAACAATAACTCTCTTGTTTACCCCCAATGGAGCCTCTGTGTATTATATGGGGCACCAGGAGAATTGGGGAATCTGTTTATCCTTGAAATAAGCAGTAGTTAGTAAAAAATCAATGTGGTGAAGGAATATTGGGGTGGGTGGGTAGGTGCAGAAGGTGGAATTCTACTCATCTCAGAATTTATTCTAGAAACAGTATTCTGGAAAAAAGCCCGAATGCCCATCAGTAGAAGAACTCTTATTGAAACATTGATCCATACACACAATGGGATCCTATGAATCTCTATAAAACAGTAATGAAACTCTTTATGACACAGAAGGACCAGAAAAGCATTAGGCTAAGCAAAGTTAGTCAATCACAAAAGGACAAATACTGTAGAAAAATTTGAGTGTAAGTATAAATACCAAGACAAAAACAAGCTTCTACTCTTAGATGATGACATCTTCAAATAGTCACCCAAGCAACAAGGTAGTGAGCCTGCCTACTGTTCATGAATCATATATTACCCCTTTTAGTTGTACATCTTGAAAGCCACCTCAACAGAGTAGGCCTTGCCTCACTTGGGGCCAGTTTCTTATGATGGGGGAAAAGGAGAAGACCCATCAGTTGCTCCCATATAATGTTGTTCTAAGGTCATCCCATTCAACAGACACTCCTTGTGAACCTTATAGGATATTCAAGTTAAGGAAAGTGTGGAGGTTAGGGTGGAAGATATCTGTCTTCTATTGGTAGTTAAATCAATAGGCACCTAGGCACTGACAGAAAACGAGAATACTTAGAACCCAAGGAGAACCTACAAAGAATACTATGTTCTTAACTCAACGTGTTTGTCCCAGTTTCTATCCAGCCTTTGGCAACCCAGGCTGCAAGCTTTATGCAACTGTAACTTTAAACTCTGTCCTTTTGAGGCACATAGTAGCTCTCGCTGGGTACGCCCAAACAATTCAATTTGGAAACCCCACTAAATGAGCTTGGCCTTACCTTCAACTCACCTGTAGCAGATGTAAGAAAATGATGTGATCCCTGGGCTAGAAGGCTGAAATGCTTTAGTGCTGGAAGAAGATGACCATTCTTCCAAGGTAATGGAATTGGTAGTCATTGGGTTCAGCTCTCATGCTTTAAGGGTGCCCACTGGATGATACCTTGGGACTGACACATATTTATTATTCTAATGCTCCCTTTGCCTTTTTTAAGTGACATGTGTTGAACTAGCAGATATGGTTCTGCTTTTATGAATGAACATTCTTGTTTTTCCCTATCAACAACCCTAATTGCTCATGAAAAAGTGTGCAGCCACTCAAGCTATAGAATTCAACTATTCATGTGTTTCAGTTTGAAAAGCCAATTTATACCTATATAATTTCATTTTATCAACCGTCTTTTAAAATCAACATTAAGGACTCAATGGGTGATGATATCAATAGAATTACTTTATGCTCCTGATGAGGATTTAGAATGTTCTGTGTTATAAAATGATAACGGTGTCTGAAAAATGCATCAGAGACATACATAAATCATAGACAAATGAATGAATTAGAAATCACTTTTAATTTTAACCCTGGTCTCAGAACAAATCATTCAGAACATGACATGGCCCTACTTGAAACTTGTGTTCATGAAGACATCACTGAAGTTCTGAGTATTCTAGTAAAGTGTGGGGAAGAAATCAGATGGTGTTTGGCTATCACAAAGAATAGCCACCAAGTCTTAAAGGCTTGTTTTAAAACAAACAGCCATCCATCCTAAGGAGGCAGTAAAATACATATTTAAGATGCACACCAGCATCTGTGATCCAAGTTTTGTTAACAATGAAATGTAAATCCAGAGGAGGGAGTGGTATCAGATTTTAAATTATGAATATTTGCTTTTTAGAAGGCTATAGATGGCAGTGGAAGTCCAACATCCATTTGTAGAGTTCCCACATGGAGTGTACATCTGGTGAGTACCTTCTGATTATAGTCCAGGGATTTAAACAGCTTTTCTGTCAGACAGAGAACATTGTCAAATCTATTATGGTAGGTGGAGTCAAGTTGAAATGTAGCACTTTATTACATACATGATCTTCCTTTTGACACAATTTAAAGTAGTTTCAGATTTCAATACTTTCTGTATCCATTGTGCTTACAGTGTTTTTGTGTGTGCTGTTTTGTCATTGATGTTGTTTGGTTGGTTTTTATTTTGTATGATCTTCTGTGTATGAAATCCAGGATAGCTGTGTCTATACAGGTAGTAACTAGATGAATAATTACCTAGAGGCATTGCAGAAGAGCCTGTGGAAAAAGGAGAAGCTAATAACCATGAGTATAAGAGAGAAGCAAAAATGTCTGAAATTGATTGAGGTGATGATTGCACAAATCTCAATATGATTGACCTACTAAATTGTATGGTATATGAAGAAGTATTTGCCAATAAAATTATTCTTTAAAATGTTAAGCAAGCCAAAAAAAATCCATGAGGTACTTAATTCTAGGGAGAGCAGATAATAGTGGAGAAAAAAATGTAGAACTCATTATTTCTCTAAATCTGGGTTTCAAATTATTGTATAGGTCAGAGTGTATTTTTTTTGCCATCACTGCCCTGGTGGGAGTAGGAAGTCCAGCCTTGCTCCTGGAGAGCTGCTGCAGGATTTGAAGCATCAACCCTGTGGGCCGCAGTCCTGCACTCAACCATTATGCCACCGGGTCTCAGCTAGAATGTATTTTTCAATGAAAAATATCTATCTATATCTCTATCCTCTCCCTATCTATCTGTCTATCTATCTATCTAATCTATGTATCACCTATATCTATCATCTATCTATCTATCTATGATCCATTTGTCTATCTATCATCTCTGAAAAAAAATAGTATAGCTTCTATGACTCTTTACTACTAGTGGTTCAAGAGACCCACAAGAGGAATGCTATGTCTCACTCAACAGAAAGCAGAGTGAAAACTCCCTTCCTAGCTCTAATGTCTCTTAGGGCACTGTGGCTAAGAAAGCAATTATAGTGTGAAGGGGTATTTCCTTTACCCTGAAGCATAAAGGGATGGGTGATAAACTAAAACACAAAATAAGTATGGACTATGTGCCAGACACATTACAAATTCATTGCATTTGTCCTGCAATAATCCTATAGAAGAGTTACATCTAGATCCCTTTTGCAGATGTGAAATTGAAAGCTCTAAGAAGTTACACTGCAAGGTCACATTGGATAATAGAACCAGTACCTAATCGAAAATGTGTTCCTGAAGTCCGTTCTTTGGCTAAAGCAGAGACATAGCCATGAATGCCCTGTAGCTTGTAGCATGATGCTTTGTGAAAAACAGGTGTTCTGCAATTGTCGGGTGAGTCAAAGATCACAGTAGTTAGCTGGAGAGAACAACACAGTGCTCAGTAAATTGGATGAATCCATTTTACATTGTTAATGCCTTTTCATTAAACCTTTGTACTGTATTCATCAGCTATCTGAAAGGTGGATTCTGCATTTTATTTACTTGTCTTTTTGGTTAAAGTAAAAGGTAAATATAACTTTGCTAGTTTGCCAGCATCGGATGTAAATTATAGATGGGATGAACCAACAATTTGGCTGTCTCTCGATTTGTTTATGGGAGATTTTAGCAAAAATGTCTTGTCATGGCATAAAAAGAAGAGTAATAATTTTGATGTAAGAGAACAGAGTGATGGCTGAATTGGATAAGATAATGGAAAATTTTTGTCCACTCTTGCCATGAAATTACTATATTTAGAATAATACTCAATTCATCCTTATCTTTGGCATTCCCAGTCAGTGTTACAAAATGGAAAGATTGCTTGGGTAAATTAAACCAAATGTCAACAACGTAAAAGAAAAGTTGATGTTCTATTCTGACCTTAAAATTCTTCCGTACATTGTCCTTTAAAAATTAATCTTGGCAACTTCCATTTCCGTATATGACAGAGAACAACTGGTACCAATTCAGAACTCCTAACAAAAACAACTATAAAACAGAAGAAAATGAGTTGGGCAAGTTTTTCCTGGCTTTGAACAACAGTCAAGGGAAGACTGGTCCTTTAAGCGTTAGCTCCCTGATGGTCTAAGCTCACTCCCCAAAGAGTTCTTTCTTGCTGCTGGATGAGGAGAAAGAGTCATGCAAAAGTGATCATCTCAATGACTGGTATCATTATTAACTGCTGAGGAGTCCCCGGACTGAATGATTGGAGATGCTAGTCTATCCAGAGGAACATTAGGAGAAAGATTTGGAAATTTATTTGGAGGAAAACAAGCAAAAAAATTAAAACCAGCCATTGAAAACCCTCTGGAGCATAGTCCTATTCTGACTTCTATTAGGGTACCATGACTTAACATCCAACTGAGGACAACTGGTTAATACAGGTGGAATTGGTAGCTTCCCCAATGAGAGAAGATAATATATTGGAAAAAGTTATGGGAAAAAAATCCCCAATTGTCACAGCTGTAATAATTTACAGTTCCAAGAGTCTGAACAAACTCTAATAGAAAAATGTTCATTGAAATGATACCTAGACAGAGTATATGCAAATTTTTGAAAACCAAAATGACAGAGAAACCAGTATCTTTCATTACAGAAAAACATAAATGACACTTGTTTTCATATCAAAAAGAAAGGAGGCCAGAATTCAAGAAAACAGCACATTAAAAGCGCTGATTTGGAGTTTCTTGGGGAAATGCTGTGATTCCAGGAGCCCTGGTGACATAGTGAGTTTTGTCTTGGGCTGCTAGCAGCAGAGTCAACAGTTCAAAGCCAGTAGCCACTCTGTGGGAGAAAAAGAAGGCTTTCTACTCCCTTATAGTTTTCCAGTCCCAAAAGTTCACAGGGGTAGTTCTCTTATCTAATAATAATAATAATAATAATAATAATAATAATAATAATAATAATATCTTATCTAATAATAATCTCTTCTCTAATAATATCTTATCTGCTTTGATTTTTCATCGGTGTTGAGAGTGGTAATTGGCAATGCATGACAGTGATAGATGAAATATGTGGTAATTATAAATACACCTCATTTCACAGAACCTATGATGATGTTACTTACAGATGTTGAGGTGGAGAGATTATCCTAAATTATCTAGGTGAACACAATGCAATCACTTAAGAGTCCTTAAAAGTAGAGGATATTTTTCTTCCTAATTGAGGAAAGGTACCTACAGAAAAAACAATTGAGAGATGCAATGTTCTTGTTGTTGGTTTATTATTATTAGTAATGAAATACCATTTTATTAAGAGGCCCTTACTGTTCTTATAATGTTTTCTTCAATTGTATGAAGCATATTTGTACCTATATTGCCATCATTATTTTGTAAACGTGCTTTCTGCTAGTAACAACTCCTCTTTTTTCCCCCTAGATAAATTATAAATTATTATTATTGTTAAATCTTACACCAGCTGCTGTCTCCTTTCCCTCATGGATTCTCTTGTTGGTTTTGATGATGGAGACCTACAAATCAACACATGCTGGCAACTTTCTGAAGCTGGGGGTGGGGTGGGGCAAAGATGAAGATTCTCAAAACTATTTATTCTCGAATAAAGTCCTTCCTTTGCTGGTGCTGACACCTTAGTTTTAGCCTCATGAGACCTGTGTTAAACTTCTGAAATATGCAATAATAAATTTTCTTTAGGCCACTAAATTTGCACGAATGTGTTATGACACAAAAGGAAACACATGCAATGTTTTCCTCAAAGTGAAGGTAAAATCGAGGTATTTTCACCTAAACAAAGACTGAGAAAATGTATCTATAGCAAAATCTGCACCCCAGGACATTGTGACATAGTGGAAGCTCATCACCAGCAGAACTGAAGCACAGGCAATGCTCAAGGAACAGTGTCCAGCAGGATGATAAAGAACTGATATCAACGGCACAGGGCATGATGACTCTGTGCTTTTGCTACTGTATGAGCGGAACAACACTCCTCCCAACTCTTTTATATATTAGTTTGTTTGCTTGTTGTTTGTTTACATTAGTTTTAGGTGAAAGCTACAGAGCAAAACAGCAATTGTTTACAGATTGTTCCTTGACATTGTTGGCAATTCCCACAACATTCCAGCACTCTCCCCTTTTCCATATTGCCTTCCCTTTTTCCATTCACTTGGGTCTCCTGCTCCTGTCAACCTTAATGTGCCTTTGGAAAAATACTGCCAGCTTATCTCCTAGATTCAATTGTTCACAGGGGCAGGGTCCTGGGCACGGATGTCCACTTTATAGGCCAGTCTGGTTTTTTTAAAATCATTTTATTGGGGGCTCGTACAACTCTTATCACACTCCATACATCCATCCATTGTGTCAGACACATTTAGACGTTTGCTGCCCTCATCAGTCTCAAAAGATTTGCTTTTAACTTGAGACTCTGGTATGAGCTCATTTTCTCCTTCCTTCCCCTAACCTCCCTCCCTCCTTCCCCCTTGAAAATTTATAAATCATTATTTTTCCATGTCTCACATTGACCGATGTCTCCCCTCACCCACTTTTCTATTGCCCATTCCCCAGGGTGGGGGTTATATGTAGATGCTTATAATGGGTTCCCCTTTCTATCCTAACTTCCTTCCACCCTCCCCATATTCATCACTTTTGCCACTGATCCTGAAGGGTCCATAGTTCCTGGATTCCCTGTGTTTCCAGTTCCTATCTGTAACAGTGTACCTCCTTTGGTCTAGCTGGGCTGGTAAGGTGGAATTGGGATCATGATAGTGAGTGGGGATGGGTTGGAGGAGGCATTAAAGAACTAGAGGACTGTTGTATGTTACAATGTTGCTACATTGCACCCTGACTGGCTCATCTCTTCCCTGAAACCCATCTGTAAGAGGATGTCTCATTATATAACCTATCTTTTATAGGACTGAAAGGTGATCCATGAATGGCTTCGGTAAAGATCCATAATCTTAGGTCTTTTTCATAGGTCTCTATGAGACCAGAAAGTGTGTTTGTCTGTGCGTTTTGCTTAATGATGAATTTCAGTTTATTCTGCTCTTTCCTCTGACTCAGTCAAGGACCACACCTTCCATTGTGATCCTGGCCAGCGGGAGTCAGTGGTGGTCACCAGCATTATGGAGTTCTCCTGGCCTTTGATTCACAGAGACTGCTATGCAGGGGGCCCATTCACCCTGTGGTTTTCCTTGAGTCTTTAATTTCCTTCATTCTTCTCTACTCTGGATAGAAAGAAGTCAATAGTGTATCTCAGATGGCCACTCACCAGCCCTTCCAATCCTTTTACATTCTGAGTTGAATCTGGAAAGGCAATGACACTAATGCAAACAAAATGTTGAGAAAAGATAGCCCATGTCACAAGTTCTCACAAGAACGCTGATGTGGCTGTCTTAATATGAAGCCAGGATGACAAATTGCCATTTCAGACCAGAGGTATTATCAGAGGCCAAATGGGCTCTTGCAGCTTGACAAAAAAAGTCATTTATAAATAGGGATAGGAACTTTAAATGTGTGAACACCAGAGAAGGGACCTTCAGAATGCATGAAATGGAAATGGCATCATAAAAGAAGGGAATAAACAAACTCAAACCTAAACTTTTTATTTAGAGATTTTGAAAATATTCCCCCGGTCTTTGGTAAGACAGAGGCGAAAGAATCAGTAAAAGTTAGACATAGACGATCTGACCAATATCTGCAACCACTTGGGCCTGGTATTTACGGAACACTATGCACAATAGTGGTTATGCATTGGGCTGTGATCTGAAAGGCCGACCGTTCAAAACCTCCTCCGTAGAAAGACCTGCTTTTCTCCAACAGGAGTAATCTTCGAAACACCCAGGGCTAGTTCTCGTCTGACTTAAAAAGTTTCCATGAAGTCAGCATTGACTTGATGCCAGTGAGATTTTTGGTTTTATACTCAATAAGTGCAGAACACATGTTTATTTAAAGCACAATTTCACCTAGGCCTTATGCTATCTCAATCAATAGAAAAATACAGAATCTTTATAGAATATCTGCCTTAACCACAGTGTAACTCAAGCAGAAATTACCAAGAATAACCTCTTTATGTTTGGAAATGAAACAATATACTTCTAATAGGTCAAAGAAATACAGGGCGGATCAAGACACATTTTAAACTAGATTATAATTAAAAATAGCAAAATATCAAGATGTGGGGGAAGAATCTCAAATGCAGAGGTGAAATATTGCAGATTACAGTAAAAAAAGGAAAAAAATATACCTTCATGAAGAATGATCTGAAATAAATAGCTAGTTTCCAATTAAAAGACTACAAGTAGTGTAAATGAGATAACATCATTACTTCCTATTATTTATTCAATCTCTAGAAACAAAATAAATAATATAAAGTAATATCTAAAACAACTCAAATAAAAACAAAAATTAGACAAAAATATAAAGGTAAAATTTGGCTCCTTGAAAGAATGAATAAAATGAATAAACTAGTTATAAGAAATGATATTATACATTATACATATCCATCGACATGAACAAAAAAAAGCAATATTATGAAGTGTGGCAGTCATGTGCTTATGTTAATTTTATGATTGAAATGCAGGAGGGGTGTCTAGCCTGTTAATCTGGAGATAGCCATTGAGTAGCCAATGAGGCCTCTACGTGGGCATGGCTTTCTCCTGAGACTTCTGGGAAATCTCACGTTATTTCCCTCGTGAAAATAAGAAGCTATCTTCCCCAGTTGTTGGGAGTTAGAGAGACGATTAATCACGGACAAGACAAGCTGGCAGCGTTCGAGAAGCTTGAGAATCCGAAGGAGAGACCACACAGCTTTGCCCTGATGGAGCCAGACCTCTGAAGCTGGGGTGGCCAGATGGAGACCTCTGCCAGTGATAAGTTGCTTCCGCTGCTGATGGACCCTGAGCCCTGGAGGTGAGGTGCCCTGCCAACACCTGTATTCTGCACCCACTGACCTGTGACTTCCTGAGTTGGAAGGAGACTATATAGACTGATTTCGGCCATATGGGTTAATATCGGACTTAAGACTTTGAACTGGGCTAGGATATTTTCTCCATGTCCCATTCCTTTTGTATATAAACCCTTTTCTTATATCGATATGCATGTCCTTGAATTTGTTCCTCCAGTATACCCGGACTAACTCATGAAGCAATCTGTTTAAAATGTACATAAATGGGCACATTTTGTGTCAAATTTACAGAAAAATTTGCATTATCCAATTGCCAAAAGTCCCAAGTTAATTAAAGAATTGGAGTTGTAATTTAAAACCTTCCCACAATAAGCAAGCAGGCAGTACTTTAGGTAGTTTCAGTGGGAAATTCTATCAAATGTTTAAACAAGATATACTACCAAGACTGACTAAATTACCATGTCAGTAATGATTGCTATTTATAAAATCATAGAAACACTTATTAAACAACAGCATAAGAATGTGAAGCTATAGTATATCTGTATATATTCTCCATCTAGAACTATATTCTTTTGAAGATGGTGTTTCCATCTCTCTAACTGTTCCCTAAAGAAAAAAAAAAACAGACTCCTTGATTTTCCCATGACAATGTGGCAGTTTTGGTATCTGAGAGGGGCTCAAACTGTACTTCTTCTAAATGTTCAAGTGTGGGGAATAAAAAGAAGCCAGGCTTAAGTGGCCAGACCAGGACTGTAAGGTTTATGGGGTTGATCCCCAATGAAGTTCTCATGGAACACCTCTGGCTATTCGTGATGAATGAGCAGGTGCATTGTGGTGATGAAAGAAAAAAATTATTGACCTAACTTTCCTGGTCTACTTTGTACCAATACTGTTCTCCAATTTTCTTTAGTAAGCCCCATGGTTTTTCTTTGTCTTTGGAGACACTCTATCATGATGACCCACTCCAGGATCCAAGACATACAGTTACAACAACCATCTGAGCTGACCTCTCTGTTTTGAATGGAACCAGTCCAATATGGTACCGAGAGAACTTGTCTGTAGGCATCCCCAAATCAGGAGGTTTTGTTTGGATGTATAAATGATCTTTAGTAGTTATACTTTTTGATTTACTTTCAGAAAGTGGAGGATGACACAATCCCTAATTATTTGCTGTGACTAGTATAATTCCCCTACTTCTACTTGGCAAAATCATTAGAAAACAAGGAGATTACAGAACCATCGCCCCTATGATTTCTCTTACGGGATGTAGGGGGGCTTCCAATTACCAAACTTCCTGTCAGCAATTAGTAACTAAACTCCTACTAAATAACCAAATACATCAAGATCAAGTATAATTTTTTTTTCACCAAAAGCTGTTTGGCTTAAGCTTTGTGGACTTTGACATTTGGTCCTACAATTCTTTTTGATATTCAATTACTATAAAACCCAAACCAAGCATGTTTCTGTTAAATTGATTCTGGCTTATGGAAACTTAATATGTGTCAGAGAAACTTTATTCCATAGGACTTTCATGGCTATCATTTTTGCGAAGCAAATTAGCAGAATTTCCTTCAAAGGTACCTTTGTGTGCCTGTATTAGCCATAGACGAATGCATCCTGTGGGTTTTAATTTATGCTCCCATTAGCAGCAGGTTATAAGTTATGAGATCTTATAGTTGGGTTGCTCTATAGCATAATTGGGGCAATAACAAATACAATTTACTGACTTTTGACCATGAAAATTATATGATGTTTTGTAAGGTTTTAAATGGTTTGGCTGATTCCAAAATCATGGTAATAGGACAATTTAATTCCATACAGTTTCTTAAATAATTTATGTGAAACATTTAATCATAATTTCTGATGTTCGAAGAGCACTAGTTTTTTAGCCATTATGTATGGCGCTGCAAACCAAGGGAGCTAGGCACCGCAATTTAAACAGTTATAAAACACCTTTGAGTTAGGTAAATATGACAACATTCATTGTCAAAAAACTTAAAATTGGCAGAGGATCTCACGAGCATACCTTCCCCCTCATGGTGGGGGGAAGGGCAAAACAAGGGAAAGATTTTCAGCCTCATGACAAGATGTAACCTCCTTCTCCCGCCTTTACTACTTGCATGACACGATCTCTACTGTTTCTCTTGACTTCAAATTCCTCATCTGTAACAAAACTAATAATGCTTTACTGATATATGTCAGAGTGTTCTTGAAAAACCAAACATCAGGTGGAAAAAGTTTTGCAACATACATTTCTACCTCCCAGCCCACCCTCCAGAAAAAGAAGTGAAGACAATGATCACTGTGAATAAGTGTTAGAAAATGCCCCTGCCTTCATCTGTTATCTAGGGCTGGTTACCGTGACATTGTCATTCTCTCTAATTATTAGCGTGGCCTTGAACTCAATGTAGTGAGGATTTTCTATGGGACTCATAGCACATTTACCCCAGAAGAGAACCAGATGACTGAAATGGGAGCAGCTTGGTACCTCTGCTTGAATGATACTCAAGATCCTGTTGCCCCCAACCTGGGAAGTCGTCATCACCTGGCTAAGCAACCTTCCTGAGGTTCTTTTGGTCCCCGTTAGCATTCAAATTTTTGGCCCTGTTTTGTGCCTTTCGTGTATGTTCTTATGCTTTTTCTTCTGCCCGGGCTGATTTTCAAGTCTTAAAACACACGACAACAATAACAACAACCAGCAAACTTCTCACAAGTCCATTTAGTCTTAGTCCAAGCATCACCATCCTCAGCAGCCCTTACTTGAGTCTCCTCAAGAGCTTCTGGCCCTGTCCCTTTGCTCCCAGTGAATCCATCATGCTGTGTTGGATTCTGTGTCTGAGTTTGTTTCATCTCCCAGACCCCAAGTTCCAAGAGGAAAAGGTCATATTTTATACCCTAGTATACATTAAAGACTTAATAAATATCCATTAAATCAAAAACTATTGAGTTGCTTTGCTTATACTTATAAACCTATTGAAAGTGTCATAGCAAGAAGCAGAGCTCTAAAAACCAACAAGAAATTATATAATTTCTAGCCCTTCCCCCCACCCACCCAGAATGTACTGTCTACTTCATATTAAGAATGACTTTGCTTAAATTGAAATTTCAGGTGGGTTTTTCTTTTCTTTTTTTTTCTGTGGCATCACTGCCCTGGTGGGAGTAGGAAATCCAGCCTTGCTCCTGAAGAGCTGCTGCTGGATTTGAACTGTCAATCCTGTGGGCCACAGTCCTGCACACAACTACAAGGCCACCAGGGCTCAGCCACGTTTTTCTTTCAATCAGTTTAGCATCTGAAGGTTGGTGTTGAGATTGCTAAAATGAAAAAGAAGTGATTTTCCTTGTAAGAGAAAATTTTGATCTACAGGGAAACCACACATTGAGTTAAATGGGGAACTGCTTGTTCACATAAAAGAGGCAAAAAGGCAAAACTTGCACAAAGTTGAATCAATGCACATCTTAATGAATTTTGTTGGGCATCCTCTAGGATTTTCCATAAGCTTTCAAAGATGCATAGGGTATACTCTTTCATAACATTTATATTTTACTTCAAAGAAAAACTTTCACATTAGGGTTACTTGCCATAACTAGTAGGGGACTGGAGAAGTGTTTGCTGAAACATCAAATCAGTTCCTCAGATAATTTGGGAGACTTGACCTTGACAGACGACAGGATGGAGCTATTCCTCTTGTTTTGGAATTTGAACTAATTTCTGAAGCCGAGGGCAAATAATGACAATCATAAGAGGCATTAGACTGATTTCTCATAGGATGTTTTAAGATGTGATCAATGGCAATTTCTCCTCACAACGACACATGTATTTAGCTGCTTGCAGATTCATGGGAGGATGACCTCACCTCAACCCCAGGGAAGAGACACCAGGGCAAGACTTGGAGAAAAGGCAGGCAGGAAAGAAATGCTTTGCTACTGGGGAAAGCTGCTGTCTTTCTTCTCAGCTGGGTGCTGGCCCAGGCACATTGATTAGAAAGTTTTCTCTTGCTGCTGTTAGAGAAGAGTATGATGCTTATTTCAGGAGAGTTTGAAATGCATCCTCTTCTAGAGCCATGTTTCATAAGCGTTCTGTTATAAGGGGCCAACTAGTTTTCATGTCTATGTATTGTGGACTTAGATGCCTGTAAAATGCAATAGCATATATTTATAAGGAAAAACAAAGGAGGACAATATTCACTGATCACATGCTGTAACAGTAATGTCCCATCTTATAAAAGTGTCTAACTGCTTATTTGTGCTCAAGCCTTTAAGACCCCAGATGCTCTATCTTTTGATAGCTGGGTCCTTCTGCTTTCTTCACCACCCTTGCTCATGCTCTTACATGTCCTCAATTGGTACATTGGGGATGTGTGCACACAGTGATATATGTTTGTTTTGTTTGAACTCCCTTTTTACTCCCCTCCCCCACAAACAAGCAGCCATCTAGGTCAGAAGCAACAAAACCCACCATAAAAGAAGATCACTTACCTGTGCAATCATGAGGTGCTGAAACAATCAGGTATCAAAGAACAAAAATCAAAATCAATGGACCAATTGACTCCCTATATCGCTGATGACAAATGGATACAAAGGCAAACAAAGTAGAAGAAACGAAGGTACCCAGCTAACAAATGATTGAATGCCTGGAATCTCAAAGACTTGAAGATAATCGAGTCACCATTCAGCGCAGAAACAGCAAAGTCCACATGCAAGAAGCACACCAGCATGTGTGATCAAGAGGGGCCGAAGGGAGCAGATATCGAGCACCAAAGAACAAGAATCA
>PVJH01020223.1:0-41100 GCA_004026705.1 Nesogale talazaci | reverse complement strand
TGAATATTTCCGCTTCCCCAATGAACAGTCACTCTTGTGAAAGGCCGCAGGTCCCTTTGGGGAAGGCTAGAAAAAAGACTAAAAGCATAAACCTTCGGTGATGTGGCAGGGACCTTCTTCCAAGGGACCCAGCCTTCCCCTCATTCAAGTGGTTGTGGGTCTGTAAACTGGCTCAGGTTTGGGAATTGGTTGAGTGATCATGAATGCCTATCCCTCTGTTCACCTGATCTAGCATTCTTCTGCATGTATAAGTCACGTAAATATTTAGTAGGTTTTCCATCTATTTCACTCCTCGGGACACCATGACTAAGTAGCCAATGCCATAATTCCACATGAGACAGGCTGCTTTGATTACCACGAAAGCCTTGTTGTCTATTATAAGCTCGTCCACCCTGTTTCTGTTGATTCACTGATGACACTTGCCCCCTGTTACCATGGAGTCCAATCAGCCCCATCATGGGCAAATGTTGGAGTTCACTTAAAGCAGTTCACACAGTTAATCCTGGTGCACACAACATAGCAATTACAGGAGTCTTCAAAGATGCTGGGGCCCACCTCACAAACTTGTTCCTTATGGTTGTGGTGAAGAATATATCCTCAGGACACCCCCTTTTGGGGTCTATGGGAATATCCTGATAGATTCATTCCACCATACCAGTTTCACCCAGCTTTTGGATGCCTTCTTCTACAGTGTACCAGGGTAGGTCAGGCACCTCAAGTTGGTCTAATCTAGGCCATCTGGCAGCCCATGCCTCAGTGAACCAGCCAAATAAGGAGTTGGTTCCTCTCTTAGCCTCTCTCGCTGAGACATTGAAAGAAGAATCTGTGCTTAGGGGCCAGAAACTCAGACTGATCTAACATTACATTACATTTCTCGCACCAGTATCCCACACCCTTAGTAACCATTCCCAGGGATACTCCCCAGGCTTTTGCTTGTATGTATTTGAAAGCTCGAGCAGTTCTTTGTGAGTATAGTTCTTTCTTCTTCTTGAGTAATCACCTCAGTCTCAGCCTTAGGAACTTTCCTTGCCTTGATTTTAGTTATAGTTCTAACAGAAACTATCACTGGTGAGGGTGTTTCCTGGGTGTTCTCAGCACTATCTTGTAAGGCATCTCCCTCAGGAAATGGTAGAGATGCAGCTCCACCTGGCGTTTCACCTTGAGTAGGTTGGTTGATTTGCTCAGGTGTGGTTTGTTTTGTTGATAGTAGACTACTATCTTCAGCTGTGAGGGGCAGATCTAGTGACTGGGCTGGTTCAATTGTTTCTAATGTTGGCATAATATCCTCCTCTTCTGGATCATCAGCCCATATATTCCCATCCCAAGTTTCAGGGTCCCAAATTTTTTTCCTGTCAATGCCCTAACTTTGGCTTCCGACACTGCTCTAGATCTGCCATTCAGCTGATGTTGTAATTCAGCCACTGGCATAATGAGATGTTGGATCTGGTTCTCAGCAATGTCGGCTCTTTTACTACAGACAAGAAGGCTCTCCTTTGTAGCACAGACTGATGCCTTCAAGTCTGTGAGTCGGCACTTAAGGCATGCTTCTGAGGCCCTGAGGCAATCCATCTCCTTAATCACATAGTCCATTGTAAGGAGGCCCAGCCAACCAGGTTCCTTATACTTGGCATCTTGACAAAACTGCTGGAATATATCAGACATATGTTCTCCCAGAGCCTCTCCTGTAACCAGCACCCTATCCTTCGGTGCTCCTACTTTAGGTATTAGATTTGCTATTTCACAGGATTGGCAAAATTACCCATGGCTTTAGGTCTAGAATTAGAATCACCAGTGCTCTTAAGACTAACCAGATTGGTTAGTCAATCAAAGAAACCCATATTTATGATTTTATTTCTCTAGAAGCACTCCTGGTACCACTTGTGTCAGGCAGGGTTCTCTTAAAGAAATAAAAATCAGGACATGAGTAATTCTTTTTATATATTTATATATAGAGGAAGGTATATAAGATAAGAAAGAAACAGTTAACTATCTATAAAGCAGTACAGATTGCTCAGTGCAACTTACTTGCATGAGGCAGCTAGAAAACTGGCAGTCCTTCAAATCTTGAAGGCTGCTGAGTAGTCCTCTGTAGAGCAATTCAGGCTATGTGGTCACAGGCAGCAAACAGCAGAGCAGGTCACCAATAGTCAGCCAGATGACAGAGTCCAACAGTCCCCAGCTCAAGAGATGTCTATCCCAGGAGCGTGGCGAAGTAGGGCTTGAAGAATCCTCAACTCACAGCAACACAGTCCATGATTAGGTGTCCCACAGGTAGTGTTGCTTGGAGGTCGAGGCACAGGATGAACAAGGCAGCTCTCTGGTCCGAAGATCCGGAAGCAAGAGAGAGGGCAGGACTTGCTGAGCCCTTCCTATCTCTGTCCTTCAGTTCATCCCATGTGTTCATTGGCCATGCCATCACAACAGACCCACCAATCTTCTGTGGCCATGTTGGCATAACAAACCTACCCATCACAGTCTCTTATTCCTTCCTCTATTAAAAATGTAAAATGGGGTGTTTGGGGCATGTTGAGGGCTTTACCTAGGAGATTCAATCTAATCTAAGTATGTGACTTACTTTGGGAAAAAAATGTTTTCAAATTTGCAGTATTGGCTTTTATACTATCTCGAAAATGTATTCTTTTGGTTTTGTTGTTTTTCTTGTTAGTGAGTAAAATTTCAACCCCCTATTCATGCTGTTGCTCCAATATATCTTAATACCTCTTTACTACCATTGCACAATACTAATGATTACCACCATGCCCAAACATCAATTAATACTTGATGATGATTATAATATTGATGTAGCCAAAACAGAGCAGGCCTTGATTATGTTCTGTGTTGGTGTCAGATTTTTAGGGTACATTCAAATGAGAACAATAGATCATCCATTTTGACTTAATTGCTTTATAATCAGTAAAATGGATGTTCTCCCTGAATTTGCTAGAATATTTAATCTGACCTAGACAGTGCAAGCTAAAGACATGAAGTTTCCAGCCTTCTCTTCTTTATAAATTGTAATGGGAAGCCTGCCCCTTCCTTTCACTTATATTTAAAATATCTGAAACGAGGACTTAGAAGGCAGCCATAGTGAATCCTTGCTCTCAAGAGCATTTACTTTTTTCTCTTTCTTTGTTTATGATTAATGGCTGGATTCCATATGATCGATTAGGACTGAAGGTTTGATGGACTGGAAAGATGGAGTCTATCAACCTAAAACCCTACCCGTAGCAGCTTTCCTCCATTCTCCTGGGACTCATTGTAGGACGATGTCACTTTATAAAAGCCCATGTAATTATTAAATAGCACCAAATAGGCACATTGGAATTTTTAAAGAGCTACAAAACATCTTCCATTAATGGACACAGGGAGAATGGTGGATTTTTAAGTCAATGCACGCCCTTGTATAACTTTAGATCCCTTGGATAAAACCAATCCTATAACAATCCATCAGGGGCATCCTCTGTAAGACACACTGCTGTCTCCTATAAAAGCACTGAACTTCAGAGAAATGTGTTGATGTCCACAGCTCAAAAAACTCTTTCCCCAGAAATCAATGCTATTGCTGCTGCATATCTTTGTGATTGTTCCCCATCACACGATATAAGGGATTTTTAGCAAGTTAGCACTCATTTCTGATCAATTTTAATTAGTCATTTGAGTAAGATCCTGTACCACTTACTTATGTTCCATGGAAGAATTCATCCTTGGATCACTTGCATATAATAAGACATCATTCTTATGATTATAAACGCTCTTAAAAAGGAGGAAGGTGGGTTTTAAAAAAAGGCAGGAAGAAGAAAAGAAACGGAAAGAGATGAATGGAAAGAGAATGGGTGATAAAGATAGGAAGGCATTGTGATATTTAAATGCTAACAGTGTGTCTATCTTTTTTCCCTTATCATGCTTGACAGTGCAAATGAAGAACAGAGTGGGGACCGGTGCAGGGTGTTAAATTATTATGGATATGTCAGATAAGCAGTTTGTCTGATGTTCCCATCACTGCTGCCAGGCTGGCTTAAAACTGTGTGACCTATCCTTCAGAGAGTCAAAGATAAACTTCAGCAATTGTGTAATTCCTCCCACTCTGATAAAGATAAATATGTTCATATTTTCCCCAGCTAATCCTCCTTGTTGGGTGATAACAGAAAACTGCCTCCATATGACACATGCCCAGATCCAAGATATCTGGACAAGCACCCCACCATCTACAGTGCTGCCTGGCCATTGGACAGTGTTCTTATGAGGGCCCCTTTCAGATGAAGCCAAAGTATGCTGCCCATTAATGCAAAAAATCAATCCACAAAGCCTCTATTTTCAAAGGCAGCAATCTCAATGCTTGATGACACCAAAGAAGCCTGTGGAAAAGCTTGCTAACACAGTGGTCACCGGACACTAAAAGAGCAATGACCTCATCCTCTCTAGCTGGGGGCTTTTGCTAAGAGGTGTTATAAAAGTTAAGGTGCTCAACTGCTAACCCAAAAGGGAAAGCTTGCCCCAGAGATGCTGTGAAAGAACGCACAGGTGATTCGCTTCCAAAAATGTAGCCACTGACCCTTGTGAAACACAGCTTTACTCTAAATCACCCCTCCATCAGAGCTGACCGCCTGCTAGGTCGGGGGTCTGAACATCATTCGTTTTTGAGAGTTTCTTCAGGGATTCCAACAGGCAAGTAGGTTTAAGAATCATTGTCATTTCATTGTCAGATTTCAACCAAATATCATACCTTGTGCATGTGAAAAGGCAAAACCTTTTTGGTGTTTCAGTGATTAAAACAATGCATGGTATATGGATTATTAAAGAAAACAAACCAACTTAGATGGTGAGACAATCAAGTCAGAAGATGTGAAATTTGAACCCAACTCAGTAACTTAATTGAGCACCTGCTAAACACAGCAGTTTTTACTTTGGCGTAATGATACAAAATAAACAAACAACAGCAACAACAAGCAACTTTCACCATGGAGTCATTTCTGACTCACCACGACCCTATCAGACTGAGTGGCTTGCCCCATTGGGTCTCGAAGGCTCTGGTCTTTACGGAAGCAGACTGTGACATCTTTCTCCTGGGGTAGAGCAAGTGAGTTTGGATTGCCCAACTTTCAGTTATCAGCAAAATGCTTCACCAATGCAAGACCAGGACACCTGATGGGACAATGGCTTTCACAAAGAAATGGATTCTATCACAGCTTAGGAGGGCAGAAATCGGAATGCAGAATACCAGGTCTGAGTGAAGGCTCAGACACAGCGTACAATGCAGGAGAAAGATGTTTGCCTCTTTTCAGTATCTATGGGCCTGGTATTCATTCCTTAGAGACTTCCATGTGTAATGTCATATATCTTCAAGTCTAGGAGTTCCCCGGTGCAAAGACCCCGGGTCCAAAGAAACATTATACTCCTGGCTTGTCTTTCTTAGTGCTAACAGGTCCTTCTCTCTCACACTTGTGCTCATTTCTCCCTCCTGCAATCCCTTGTGAGATAAAAAGAGGTGCAGATCCCACCTCAGGAAGACTTCCTTCACATCATATCGGGTCTGTGACCTGATTAAGGGTACTGCATTCCACCTAAGATCAAGGCTGATCACATCAGTTCGCATCATGGGAAATGATCACTGCATTAAAAACTGCAGTGTTACATAATTGCCTATCTGCCAAATCACTGAAAACCATAAGCCAGTAAAGTTCCTGCAAATTGGGGAGGGGGGGGGTAAGAGGTTGTCATAATTCAACCCTTGATGATTGCTTTACCAGGGATAGTGACGTACATTTAGCATCTACCCCTGGAGCACAGGATGAAATGAGCTGAGGGCATCAAAAGGAATCCATAGAAGAGTTGAGAAAAATCTCTTTGAAGAACAATCTTGGGCTGCGGATGGCTTCAGACTGTGACTCTGACTTATTTCAGAATCAAGTAGAACTGGATCGGCCTGACAGAGCCCAGGCTTGTTACAGCTTTCCTGCTCTGATTTCCATGTGGCTGCTGCTTCTGAGTTTCTCCAATGTCTCCAAATCCTCTAATTATCTGCAGCTAGCTCTTCGTAATTAGGAGTGGAGAAGATGCTGCCTGTTAAATCTGGATTAACTCATTCTCTCTCCCTTTGCATCACTCCCCTCAGTACCTGTCTCAGCTCTGACTAGAGTTGGTGTTTTGTACTGCCTCTATATTCACCTGGAAAGTATAAGATTTGTCATACAATTTGTTTTCATCTTGTGTGTTGCTAAAACTTTATTTTTAATTGAAGTATTTTCATGTCTCCTCTCCTTGCAGATCTGTGCTTCTTCCCATTATACACACACACACACACACACACACTCACACACACAGTGAGTTACTTCTATGTACCAGAAATTTTGAGGGTGCTAAGATGCCACCAAGAAATATCAACTTTCTCATGGGGAGGAAGCAGAAAAAATGAATGCATACTTAATTGTTGGTTGGAAATGAGTGCTATGGGTTCAGGAAAGGGGTGGGGTGGCAGGACAGGAAGAAAGGTCCAAGAATTTCAACCTTACTTAAACTGATCAGAGAGGATGTCTATGAAACTGGAGTATTTAGGCAAAGCCTTGAAGGGAGGAAGCAAAGCACTCTTCCACCAGATAATTCCAGGAGTGAAAATAGCAAGTATGAAGACTTGGTGTGTTAAAGAAACAATGAGCAAGTCAGTATGGCTAGCGTGGTGTAAACCAGTGAATGTGTACGATGGGACAGGGAAGGTGATGTTCTTCTCAGACACACTTACTGGTGATAAATCATCTTATCTTTCTACACGCTAATCTCCTCCTATAAAGTAGCATTTAAAGAAAATTTAATAAACTTGGCTGAGCCCTGGTGGTGTAGTGGTTGTGTGTGGGACTGTGGCCCACTGGGTTGGCCGTTCAAATCCAGCAGCAGCTCTCCAGGAGCAAGGCTGAGCCTTCTACTTCCACCAGAGGGCAGTGATGGCCCCCCCCAAAAAAAAGATGTAAACCACAGACCCTCAGTCAACACCAAATATATTAACCCTATAGAGACTGTAGCGTAGACTGCAATATTAGGTTTCCAAGTCTGTAAATGTAAAGGAGACAGACTGCCATATCTTCCTTCCCCTAACCAGTTTATGGGTTTGGACTGCTGGGGAGGAATCATATATTGGTCAGAGGGGTGATAAGGACCAGAGTGCAACAAATTCAAATAAAGGAGCATTGACAGTGTGGATACCCAATGAATAGACCCACTGAGTCTGAAGATGCAAGAGGCCCAAAGTTTGCAGCAAGAGCCTGGGATCACTTATAGTCTTGCAAGAGGTTAGCTCACCCAGGAATGTAGTCATGGATTGTACAGCCCCTGCCAAACTCAAGACCCAAGAGAGAGGACAGGGAAAGAAATGCCCAGATTCTTATTTTCCCCTCCCACTCCTGCTTTTTGCTTCTGTGTCATTGGGCCAATTCAGCTGTAAAGGGTTCAATTTCTTGTGATTCAGAACAGAGTAAAAAATACCTTGGGTTTGGAGAAAAGAAACAAGTCAGGGAAATCCTGCCCCTTCTATAAGACTGGATTTTATTTATAGTTTGTTAGGCTCTGGCTTAGAACAATTTTGCTTTAGCAACAGTTAACAAGATTCAAATAAATATGCAACTCTCTCACAACTTGTAAGTCACTGACATATTCTATTCATTAAAATTCAAATGCCTACACAGTTTCAAAGAAGTCAGATATTTTTGATCTACTGCCCCAAAGAGGAGGCTTTGCAAGCTTGCACAAACCATAGATTATTTTCAACCACATATTTGTCTTATAGCTATTGTATTGTCTTGAGTGTTTGAAGAAGCTGCTATTCTGTTCAAGTGAATAGTCTCATGAATTATTTCTCAACTCAATTTCAATTCATAATGACCCTCCATGACAGAGTCAACCCATAATTGTTACTAGGCAGTAATCTTTCTGGAGTACATCCCAAGATTTTTCTCCTTTGGGTAGGTTTGAACAACCAACCCTTTCACAAGTAGCCAAGTGTTTAGCCAATACCACAGGACTTCTTGTAGACTATACTACTTGGTCTTTGTTCTATTTTTTGCAAGACTAGATGCAGCACTGCCCTTACTCTGATTATCAAACAAGAAGTCATTTCTCAGATAACTCCCTGCTAGTGATCTCCACACAATTTCCATTATCCTGCAAGGATGCTGTGTTGTCCAAGAAGATGGTTGGAGCTGTCACAGTTGCATTTTCAAAACACTTATTTAGAGGCTATATAAAATCTGCCATGATATTAATTTGCATATGCTCACAATAGTCACTGAAAAGAGTTCTAGTTGACAAGGACTTGAAGTGAATCATATTAGCAGATCTTAAACTGGGATTGTAAGGAGATATTATAGCACTTGCCTCACAAGGAAACTTGTAGAAGGAAAGGAGCTGAGGTTCATTATCTCTTGAGAGCCCTCCACTATCTGAAGAGCCAACGTGTAGATGCTGATCCCCGTGATATGCTGGATCATTTCCTCATCATGGGAGGCTCTCTTTGTATATTGTTAATGAGAGCTCAGGGTAGGAAAAGAAACCAAATAGTTTCTGTAATAATTTTCCAGAGTTAAAGAATAGTGGAGGAGGTACCACATTAAAAGTGATAGGGCCATTGTTATTGGCAAAAAGTCCTACAACTGGGACTCGTCAATATACTAATGACAGCAATGCCTACGCAATAGGTTTCTGTCCACCAGGGAATGAACACTTAGAGGCTTGTGGCAGTCACTTAATCTGGTGTCACTTTGAGGACTAAGGTTGTAGGGGTAGAGTCTAGCTTGTCAATTTGGAGATTGGCAATGAGATCTCTGTGTGGGCATGGCTTTCTCCTGAGAATTCTGGAAAATCCTGCTGTTTTTCACCATTGGAAGTGAGAGTCTCAGTACTTGGAGATGCTCTCCTGACAAGACACAAGGCTGACTCCCTCTGAGACATGCCTGAGGAGATTTATCCTGATGGAACCAGACCTCTGAAGCTGGAAGATCCATGTAGAGACTTCTACAATTGCTGAGATGCTTGAGAAGCCACAAAGAGACCCCTGCCAGTGGTGAGATGCTTACTGTTCCACTGGATACACAAGATTCTGCATCCACTGGTCTGTGATTGTCCTGGTGCTATTGCATGTGCTTCATGAGTCTGAAGAGGAATTATGGATTAGTATCAGATATATGGGCTAATATTGGACTTAAGATCTCAGATTTGGCTGGGTTGGGATCCTTTCTCAATGTTCCATTCCTTTTGTATATAATCCTGTCCCTTATATACAAATGTGTGCTTTTGAATTTGTTTTTCTAGTCTGCTCAGACTAACACAAGACTGAAGAAAAAAGAGTTAGTGGAGAATCTCAGTCATTCTGAGTCTGCTTCAGACATCATATACGATTGGTGCTTAGTATTAAAGAACCCACAGAACATTTGGATCAGAAAGGAGTTCCTAACAAAGAATTATCCAATGACCTTTCCTCCAAAGGGAATAGACTTTTTAAATAGGATGGACACAGAGATTATCACTAATCCCCTTCTGTTAACCAAGAAGGACATTAAGGCTACTAAGATTGAGTTCCTAGTCTATAGAACTGAACTGTGCTCCTTTCCTAGATGGTGGAAGGAAGGTGGGATAAAAAGGGGGAACCAATGGAAAAGTTCTACATATAATCTCCTTCTTGGGGTAAACACAACAGGGAAGTAGGTGAAGGGCAATATCAGACATTGTATGATATGACAAAATAATAATTTATAAATTACCAAAAGATTCATGAGGGAGGGTGGAGGGAGGAGGGAGGGAAAAAACGAGAAGCTAATATGAAGCATTTAAGTAAAAAGCAAATATTTTGAGAATTATGATGGCAACAAATACACAAATGGGCTTGGCATACAATGGATACATGTATGATTTATGAAAAGAGTTGCATGAGCCCCCAATAAAATGATTTTTTTAAAGTTATGTTAAATACTATGCATAAGCCTTCAACACAACTGAACATAATCAGCAGTGATCACTTATACCTAAAAATACTCTTTTGGGAAAAAGTGATTTTCTTTTGTCAGGTCAATGAGACCACAACGAAGTCAACTGCAACTCAGAGCGACCCTCTCAGACAGCATAGGACTGCCCCTGTGGGTTTCTGAGCCTCCAACTCTTCCCCGGAATAGCAAGCTTCAGCTTTCTCCTGTGGAGTGGCCAGTGCTTTCGAACGGCTGACCTTGCAGTTAGCAGCTCAATTTGTAAGCACTACAGCAGCAGCGTTCTGGGTTAGGGGGTGTTTAGGTCTAACCCTTCTGGGCAGTACAGAGAAAATGTGAGGGAAGCCATTGCTAGCCTCTGCTGGCTATACCAGGGGGAAGGAGAATCCAACTTCACACTGTTTCAAAGCTGATTCCTCTGAAACAGAGCTCAGATGTCTCTCCATCTTCTGACTTCCTATTCTGACGCCAACCATTCCCCACTTCCCTAGCCATACAGTACTTCTCTGCTGGGTTCCATAATCGATCACAATAACCACACAAGACTGACAGGCAGTAATCACATTTATGGGGTGTTCAGAGGGAACCACAGGTTATAAAATGTTAAGCTTGCAGTTCTGTTCTGTGCAGGGAATTTTATCAGCCAGACTGGTGGCCATGTACTTCGTTCCTCGACATCTCAGTCACATGGCCCTTTGGCCTTTGTCTCTATGCACCTGGAAGACTGCCTCCTGCTCATCTCAAGGTTTCAGCTTAGCTCTGTGGGTCCATGGTCACCTTGCCATCGTCTCTAGGGCCTTTCTTACCTCTGCCACTCCAGGCACAGCTCTCACATACACTTCACTGGTGCCTCCTGCTCCTTTATGACAACAAGATTCTTTTCCTCCAACTCAGAGATGACACACTCTTATACCCAGCAGAGGGGAAACACTGACCAATCTGTGGATTCACGTCCTTCACACCACATTTACGTGCTCTCAGTCTTTAACAAAGGTCTATAAAAGGCTATAGGTAGAAGAGCCTCAACAAGCACTTCCACTTCCCCACAGATAGCTTATAAAAAGTGGGAAATACAAAGACACACACAAGGGGAAGGAGAACAGGTGAAGAGGGAGGCTGATGAATCTCTAGTTCCCCAAACGCCCAGAGCTGCCCACAGTTACTAAAATCTGGAAGAGACAAAGAAGGACCTTTGGATAAAGTCAAGACACTGCATTCAGACTTCTGATCTTCACAACTGTGAATAAATAACTTCCTGGCCTTTGAAGCTATCTGCTTGCTTTTTAAAAAAAAATCATTTCGAGGGGGGGGGGTGCTTATAGCTCTTATCATAACCCATCCATCAATCCATGCATGAAGCATATTTTTACATATGTTGCCATCATTATTTCCAAAACATTTTCTTTCTACTTGAGTTCTTGATATCAGCTTTTGGTTAGAGAATACAGAACATTAAAACAACCCCATGAGTATAGCTGATGATCAAGTCAAGGGCATAGTAAGGGCATAACTTTATGGGCGATGCATCTTCAAGGGCACCTGTAGACCATGTGCTGCTCATAGGATTCTCAGAAATGCATCAGCAGCATCTTCCATTTATCTAAAGTTTTAAATCAGGTCTCCAGTCCCCTGTATATTGACTTTCAATATGTTGCATTATCTGTGATAGTCACGGCTTTGTGTCCACATGGCTAGACCAGGATTCTCAATGGTTTGGCAGTGAACACATAGTAATCCACCTTCTTTGGATGTGTGGTCTGCATCCACCCTGTAGGAAAGCTTGCTTGTTTTTTGCTAGATCTGAATCCTACATCTGTCTTGTCATAGGTTGTCTGGTTCTTTGAATTTGGGACAGCAGCCTGCTGAAGTGCCTGCTGATTCTGGGAGTGAGCCGTCAATAGCCTGCCTTCTTCTCTGCCAACCTTGACTTTCTTTGCCTCTGAAGCCAGAAGCCTGTCATCTGACCTGTTTCTCAACAGTTCATCAGTCATCCTGTCCAACAGCAGTTCTAAACCTGTGAGTCATGACCTCTTTGGGGGTTGATCAAGTTTTTCACAGAGATGGCCTGATTCGTAACAGTAGCAAAATTACAGTGATAAAGTAAAAACTAAAATAATTTTATGGGGGGAGGTCAGCACAACATGAGTAGCTGCATGAAAGGGCTACAGCATTAGGAAGGTCAAGACCCACTGCTGTCCCACTGAGCCCTTCCCTTGTATAAACCTCTCACTTTATACTGAGATATAGGCTTCACCGGTTTTACTTTTCTATAAAAGTCAACCAAAGACGCTCCCCAAAGTTGTCCCTCCTCCCCTTCCCTCCCCCCACCCATATTAGAACTTTAATTCTGAGTCCATAGAAGGGTACACATTACAGTGTGAGCCTGTGTTAGTCCGGGTAGACTACAGAACACAAATTCATGGATATGTATATATATATATATATATATATAATATATATATGAGAAGTTTATATATAAGAGGAAATAAATATTGAGAACACATCCTAACACAGTCCAGTCCAAGGTCTTAAGTCCTATATTAGCCCATATGTCTGATACCAATCTGTAAGTCTTCAGACTTATGAAACACATACAATGATGTGAAATGCAGAATGACTATAAGCCAGTGGGTAGAAAGTCTTTGCATTCAGTGGTGTTGTATGTATCTCAGCATCTCAGTGCTGGCAGGGATCTCCATGTGGCTCCTCCCCCTTCAGAGATGCTTGTATCCATGTGGCTTGTCTGGATCAGGGCACTAGGGTAGCTCTGTGTGACTTCTTCTCAGGGAGGTGTCACAGGAAGTCATCCTTGTCAGTCGAGTCTCTCAAGCAACAAGCATTGTCAGTAGCACGTCTCCAAAGAAGTGAACTGAGAGAGACAGTGTCTCTGCCTCCAAGAAGGAAGCACCACACTTCCCAGAATGTCCGGAAGGCCATGTCCACACAGAGGTCTCATTGACTATCTCCAGATTGACAGGCTAGACTTCACCCCTACTCTCTTGATCCTCACATTGACACCAGATTAGGGGACCGCCACAGAGCCCTACGTCTCTTTTGTGTCTCCATAAAGATTTGGCGTCCGTGGAGCTTCTAACCATGAACTGCAATATTAAAAGATTTTGCCTCAAACAGAGTGTATTTGACAGTGGATTTCCTTCTCTGGTGCCCCTGGAAGCCCAGGGGAGGGATAGTTTGACCTCAGAGACTTGTCTGAGTGTGTCCTTCATGAAAATCGTATTATAAGGGCTGAATAGTCCTGTGGCATACCCAACCAAGGAGGGACTCTTTACCCATCTTGTCAGCTTTCCTAGTCAATGGGCCAGTAAGACTCCCAAATATGGTTCCTTTCCCATTCCCTTAAGTCACTGTGACTTCGACTGTGACTGTGGTAATAAGATCTGCCAGCCTTCGGATTTTAGATGAGTTCACTTTATCTCCCATGTTTTATAATTTAGCTACATGGCTGTGAGTCCCTTGGACATCATGACCTTGTGATGATGTTCCTGCTTCTTGCCATTTTGTCTTTGCCCTGTTTAAGAGTCAATGAAGGTGCTAGGTTTCTGGGATGGTTTTCCTTGGTTCTTGCTTCTCAACCTGAAAGAATTCATGCAGCAGAAGCACTTTTGTAAATCCAAGTAGCTGTGATGAGAGAAAGGGAAGTTCCAGGTACTAAGAGTCTCCGGTGGAGCACGGGATACCGGGATAGTGTGCAAGGTCTCTGGGAGACCCCACAAGTATTAGTGATGGAAAATGACTGTTTCAAGAGAGCATAAAAAAACCACGTGGAAAAGGGCCATTATCTGATGCAGAGTCAAAAAAGAACTGGGCAGGGGGGAGGAGGAGGAGGAGGAGGAGAGAGACTGCTGAAGGAGAGCAAGTTAGGAACCTCAAAGGAGGAGAGGATATGCACAAATGAGAGCACCAGCTCTGCATTTCTGCTTTGTATCCTGTGTGTGTGTGTGTGTGTGTGTGTGTGTGAGTATGTGTGTGTTGGGGAGAAGAGTGTTGAAGATATTGGCTGTAAGAACAGCCACTTACAATTGGCTGACTTTAGGAGGAGGCCCTGCAAAGTGTTGCTAGCTTCTAGAGTGCATGCCCTGGTTGACCTTCATCACCATGCCTAGGTGACCTTGGTGTGCTCACACCTAACTTTGCATTGTCCCCAGAGGTGACTCTTGTGTGCCCGATTCTTTTCAAGCCCCTTTATGGTGGCACGGCCAGGTAATTTTCATTTATTGTAGGCATTTGGTCGAAATAACCCCCTTCATTCCAAAATCTTTCTACCCGTCAAAGGGGTCTCTGTGAAATGCATTTGAATCTGGCATCTCATTTCCCCTAGAATATTGCTTACCCAGTTATCTCAATTCAGGACTTTCTGCGTGGAGTAAGCTGTGAACATGATGTTCAGCTGCTAATAGGGAAGCTGGAAATTTGAGTTCATTCAGAGACAACTTTCAGGAAAAGATAGCCTGGTCTTCTCTCCTCCCCACCCCAAACAAAACAAAAGAACAAGCCCAGCTGCTGCAAAGCCTCAGGAGCACACCTGTGGGACACACATGGGGTTGTCACATGTTGAAACAACTCAACAGCACTGGCTAGTCTGCCACCTGGCTATGATGCTTCCTTCCCTCTCATTTTCATAGGAAGCAAGATAAAAGGAGTAACACTCCATTGATGTCTTCCTGCCCCTATTCTCTTCAGCTGCTCAGATAGGTGAGAGGTGGTTTTACATGTCCCTGACAACATCAGGACACTTGGTGGGTACACTGCACCATTTTGTGCCCTTGAATTACTAAGGGTTTTGGTATTCGGTCAATAGCGATAAATCAAAATTTACATTCTCACTTTTGATCCACTACTTTGTCCCTAACACAAGACACTGGCCTGAGTATTTAAACCAAACAAAGCCACTTATAAAATATATTGCAAGCACAGGGAGAATGGAAATAAAAAAGCTAGACCACAGGAGAAGATTCAACTCATCACACACCTTAAATAATAGAAGTCTGCGAATTCCTGCTGGCAGGCCTAAGTAGGTCACCTAATCGGTTGTTTACCAAGCTGCTGGATATGAAGCATGATAAAGAAAGTAGGCAAGAAACTGTATGAACTCCATCTCCATAACAACAGAGAAAGAACAATTACAAGAGACCCTGACCAACCACCTCTACAAAAGCCGTTTAAACCTCAGAGCAATGAGCAGTGACATAGCAAAGGACTGCTGATGTCTGAATAACACAGGGCATAGAGCCAGGTAAAAACTTTCCCTTTGCAGACAGGAGAAGACTTTGATCTATGGACAGATTTGCTGAACCAGCTGAAACCTTGAAAGGACCCAGTTAACTAGTGCAAGAATAATGTAAAACAGCAGAATGAGACTTTTGAAAGTAGTTTAATTGCAGCTAATACTAAAGAGGAAGCCATCATGAATAGTGGCAAATATTAAAAGATAAATGCATTGCCAAACCTCATTTGTTCATCAGTAGTCCTTTCTCTTGTCTGAGATATGATACTGTAAATGATAGCTTGATAGTCAGGACTCCTCAAGAACATTTCAAAGTCAGATTCACGTCCTTTTCTCCAAGGTCAGACTTTCTACTCCCTTACAGGGTTAGTCTCAGAAACTCACAGTTCTAACCCGTCCTCCACAGTCACTATGAGTAAGAATCAATTCACTGTCAGTGAGTTTGGTTTTCAGTACTGGCATGCTAAAAATGAAGTTAAAATAGACCATGAACTTTATTTTATCAGGGTTTGATTGATCTCCCAACTATTTTCAACAATTCTTTTTTTGTTTTGTTTTGTTTAGCTTTTGGGGGTGGGGGGCATCACTGCCCTCTGGTGGTCGTGAAAGTTGTCCAGCCTTGCTCCTGGAGAGCCACCGCTGGACTTGAACCGCCAAGCCCATAGGCCGCAGTCCTGCACTCAACCACTATGCCACTGGGGATCAGCTCCAATTTTCAACATTTTTTTTCAGCAAACTTTCCAAGACAAGCTAGATAATTTCCAGAGAGTTCATTGTTTAAATATGTTCAAGGGTGCTTGAGAAATTTTTGTCACTGAAGTCCTTGCTAGTCGTTTCAGGATTTTATTTTCCAGTGTGAAATTACCTATTGCATTCAACTAATTACTTGTATTTGATCTCTGATCTTACACTTCTAGACATTTGTCAGAGAATTTGATAATTATCTGAGAATTTTGGTATATATATGTATTATGTATGTATATATATATATATATTCATTGTGCACTTTGAGCTTACCTCTGTGGACTCATATTGTACTTATCCTTTTGTGCTTGGAAATATGTGTGCCAACACAGAATAACTTTGAAAGAAATACAGATACCAAATCTAATCTATCAGTAATTACATCTCCCCACCACTAAAACATTCTTCTCAATAGGATATAAACTTCTGAAATAACCTCCCTGCCTTCCAGCCTCAGTCCTTTAGTTATTCAATTTCTATAGACAGAAACATCCATTGTATTGAGTTGCAAACACTGGGTATCTCTGACTGCAGACAAATCCTAAGGCCTTCCAATAAAACAGTTTTAAAAGGAGTGAGAAAAAAATCTTATTTCAAAAAACTCTCCTGACTTGAGTGGGCATAGCCAAAGTAGATTTGGATGCTTGTCTTTGCAAGTCAAAATGTATGCCAGGAAAGTCTACAGCAACTCTGCAACTCAACAAGTCCATATGTAAATTCATTCTAAACACTATATGCATTAATTCACTGCATCTGGAATATTTTCCATTTGCTTTTCTTCTTTGCAACATACATAATTAAATTAAGAAATTATAATTTAAGTCAGCCTATTGTAAAGATACTTGACTCAATGTAAGCAGTCTTTAGTGGAAGCATATTCTTAGTAATCTCTAGAGGCCTTTCAAGAAATCAAAGAGGAATCTGGACTGGTTAAGAGCATAATGTGTTTTTCAGGTGATCTGAGTTGAAATCCTGGCTCTGCCTATCAGGAGTTGTGTAAATTGGATGGACTATAGAAACTCTTTAGATTTTCCTCGATTCTCTCGCTGATGTCCCTGATGTTTTGTGGTTTTGCTTCCAGGTCTGTGATCCACTTGAGTTTGTTCTTGTGGTAGGGTGAGGTAGAGATCCGATTTCATTTTTCTACATGTGGATTGCCATTGGCTCTAGCACCATTTTTTAAATAGGGCATCACCCTCCCACATGATGTTTTGGGGGCCCTTGTCAAAAATCAGTTGTCTATATGCTAATGGTTTTATTTCTGGGTTTTCTATTCTTTTTCATTGATCTGTGTATTGGTCATTATACCAGTACCACACTGTTTTGCCCACTGTAGCTTTGTAGTAAGTGTGAAAGTCAGGTAAAGCTAGCCCTCCAACTATGTTCTTTTTCTTGAGGATATCCCTGCTAATTCTGGGCTTTTTCCCTCTCCATATAAAGTTGGTGGTCAGTTTTTCCAGTTCTCCGAAGAAGGTTATTGGTATTTGGATTGGGATAGCGTTGAACTTATAAAGTGTCCTGGGTAGAATAGACATCTTTACTGTATTGACTCTCCCAATCCATGAGCATGGGATATTCCTCCACTTGTGGAGGTCACTTTTCATTTCCTGTAGTAGGCTTTTGTAGTTTTCCTTGTGTAGGGCTTTTGTTTTTTTGGTTAGGTATATCCCTAGATAGTTCAATTTATTCTTGGCTATTGTGAATGGTACTACCTTCTTGATCTCCTCTTCCATGGTCTTGTCAGATGTGTAGAGCAGACTAATCGACTTCTGTTTGTTGATCTTGTATCCTGCCACTCTTCCATATTCCTCTATCGCTGTTAGTACTCCAGTTGTGGAGCTCTTGGGATTTGCGATGTACAGGATCATGTCATCAGCGAATAATGATAATTTGACCTCCTCATCTCCCATTTGGATACCTTGGATGTCTTTCTGTTGTCTTATGTTATTTGCTAAGACCTCCAATACTATATTGAATAGTAGGGGGGCAAAGAATATTCTTGTCTAGTCCCCTTCCTCAGAAGGACTGATTTAGTCTTTTCTCCATTGACTATTATGTTAGCTGTTGGCTTCTCATAGATCACTTATATTAACTTGAGGAACTGGAGAAGGTACTCTGGTTGAGAGGGGAGCTGGAGATATGGGGAAACCAGGATGGGTGGCCCCTTTGGGCCAGTGGTTAGATTGGAGATGCTGGAGGGGTGGAGAGAAGGTGGGGTAGAGAGACGGAACCAACTGCAAGGATATACACATAAGCTCCTATTTGAAGGATAGGCATCAGGGGAGTGGGTTGGGGGAGAGGTCGGGCAGTGTAAGATCTGACAAAACAACAATAATTTATAAAGTATTGAGGGTTTGTGGGAAGCAGAGAGCAGGGGAAGAGGGGAAGGGATGGAAAAGCCAATACTAGAGGCTCAAGAGAAAAGGCGGATGACTGGAGAACGATAATAGCAGTGGACATGTGAAGGTGCCTGGCTCTGTATGTTTATTTATGTATTGTAAAAAATGATGTATGAGCCCCCAATAAAATGATTTAAGAAAAAAGAAAAACAGGGAGAAGACAACTCCCATAGGAGACAAAAGCTTACTAATAATTGTACACAAAGCAAGGGGAGAATATGCCTAGCACTCTATCATTAATTAAATATTCAATACAGCTTTAACACTCAAAAAAAAAAAAAGAAACTCGTTAAGCTTTAGTATTTCCATTGTCAAAAAGTGTGTAGAGGATAGGTAGGTCAAAACAATAGTGATTGGAGTCTGTGATGCAAATTGCTAGGAAGATGAATTACTAACCAAAGAACTGAGGGTTCGAATCCACTAAACGGTGCTTCAGAAGAAGGGCCTTATCATGTAATTCACCCTTCAAAAATTGTCACCCATTAGAAATGCTGTGTGGCACAGTTCTATTCTCACAGGCAAAGAAATCTACTCAAAAACTGGTTAACAACAACTGTGATCTCATTGGATATTAAAGAAGATTGGATGAATTAAAGTATGAAGGGACCTATGCCTAGTGTTTCACAGTAAGTGTTCAACAAATGATGCCTTTCAATCATGTTTAAAAGAAAGTAGTATATTTTCTTGTGTACTGTGCTGTTACCACACTTTAAATGTATAATTAAAGTATAAGTATATTAAGAAATGAAGACTTTTGATATTCTAAAATAGTAGCTGATTCAGCTTCCTTGTATAAAATTCTTCACTAATTCTCCATTGCTACAAATTGAATTGTGTGTCCCCTCCATCCAAAATATTGGCACCTTTGTCTGTGGATATGATCCTGTATGGAAAATTAGCTTTCCTTTTGTTATACTAATGTTGCCATATCAATGTAGAGGGAGTCATACCTAATCACTTCTGAATTATCAAAACTCACTATAAAATTGATTCTTGCTCACAGCGACCTATATATTGAACAAAATCGATACAAGGGGGAATAAAGATGTTATGTGAGGCTTGTTTACAGGTCAAGTAATGTCAAGACCTAATGGGCTACCAATAGAAAAGTGATAGGCCAGAACCTGATTAGGCCAGAACCTGATTTGGAATGTTAGTCTCCAAAACCATAAGAAATTAAAGTATGTAATTAAGTGGTGCTGTTGAACAAACATTGGACTGTTATCAACCACAAGGTCAATAGCTCAAACCCACCAACCAGTCTGAGGGAGAAAGTTGAAGCTATGTGCTCCTGTAGAGATTTACACACTATCCCACCTGTAGGAGAAATATGAAGTTTCCCACTCCTGCAAAGACTTCCAGTTTGGGCATCTGCATTCCAACCTACATCATGACACAGTTCACAATATCAAAGAACTGGAAACAACCCAGATGTCTATCAATTGACAAATGGATTTAAAAGCTCTGGTATATACAAACAATGGAGTACTGTACATCTCTAAAAAGATGTGAAAAATGCATGACATATATTGTCTCAGGGTAAGAGTGGGAGAAAATACTGTTAAGTGAAGTTATCTAAGCACAAAAGGATAAGTATAATATGAGTCCACAGAGATAAGCTCAAAATGCACAATGAACATAAAGCAAAAGTTATTTAATGCATAATTTCCAGACAGAGACCCAGGTACTCTGCCAGGGGTCAGATCCAACCCAGACATGCATATGGAATCCAACTAAAAAGGAGGGGGGGATAAATAAATACCTGAAGATGACGGTATTGGGCTAACAGGGTACTAACCCACCAATGGGAAGGGTATTGTTTATATCTTCACAGGAAAAGGAGAGAGAGAGATGAGCCTCATTCCAGTGCACCAAGCCTTGAGGGCAACATTCTTAACATGAAGCAGTGCATTAACAGAGAAGACTGCTGAATGGTTACAAGCCAAGTGTAGCGGTCATACACTCTGGTATCAATTTCATGATTGGGAGTGTAGGTGTGGAGTCTAGCCTGTTAATCTGGAGATAGCCAATGAGACCTCTGTGTGGATGTGGCTTTCTGAGGAATCTGGGAGATCTCGTGGTATTTCCCCCATGGAGGTGAGAGACTATAGGCTCAGTTCTTTGGAGACGCACAACTGGCAACACAAGATGGAAGCATAGACCCTGAGTCCTAGGAACTGGAGGACCACAGGAGAAGACACCTGGGCTTACCTTAATGGCACCAGACCTCTGAAGCCAGAAAATCCATAGAGACACCTCTGACAGTGCTGAGATACTTCTACCACCAATGGATACTGATGATGGACCCTGAGCCCTGGAAACAAAGAGCCAAGGGGAGACCGCTGCCAAAGCTAAGATGCTTCTACTGCTGCTGGATACAAAAGACTCTGCACCCACTGGCCTGTGATTGTCCTGGTGTCATTGCACATACTTCATGAGTTAGAAGGAGGCTTTATAGACTGTTATCAGACATATGGGCTAATATTGGACTTATGACATTGGACTGAACTAAGTTGGGATGCTTTCTCTATGCTCCATTCCTCTTGTATAGAAACCTTTCCCTTATATCCATATGTGTGTTTATGAATTTGTTTCTCAAGTCTACCCGGACTAACACACCAAGCTATTTTGACCCCCTCTTTAGAAGAATGTGTGATAGAGGACAGCACTGAAGATATAAGCTATGGAGAGTCACCACCCTGACTTGACCTCATGAAAGCGAACTAAGAGAGAGGGAGAGAGAGAGAAAGAGAGAGAGACCTTATGCTGGCCCAACTAGCCTGGAGGAGACACTCACTCAAGTTCATAGCAGCCAATGCACAGAGAAGACCATAGGGCTGCCCCAAAATGAGACACAGCATCCCCCTCATTGGTCCAAAACATTATGGGGGACAACACTGTAGACAGTGCCGGAAGTGTGTCTGGTCAGACCCACCCATCCTCTCCCCCACCCCCAACCACAATGGGGTGAATCATGAAGGGAACACAGCAGAGGAGCAAGGGGAGAAAAGTCATGAAGTCCAGAAGGAATCCCAAAAATAGACTTCCAACTTGGGGTGGGGAAGGGGAGCAGTAGTTGACCTATCATTAGACTTAGTTGGAAGTCATTGATAAAACATCATTAATAAAAGTCAGCAGATAGACCTTGAACCATTTATAGGCTTTTTTTTAAAAAAGGCGACATCAACAACCCAGAGGAGAAATGGTTCCAGGGACACATGGGAGAGAAGGAGGTGGGGTAAAAGGAGAGGGGAATCAACAAACTCAGGGAGATGGGGACAACAAGGGATCTAAAATTGATGGCGAGGAGGATGTAGAATGCTTGGTAGGGTTTGATCAATTGTAATGTAGCTGAGAGGAATTTCTGAAAGCTGAATGAAGGGTGAATAGGATAATAGGGAAGGAGAAAAGTAAAAGGAAAGAAAGGAAAGAACTAGGAAGCAAAATCTATAGAGAGAAGTATAAATATAGACATGTATATATGTAAATATACTAATATATATTGATAGGATCATTGGTCTATATTCATATATTTATATGTTAAAGTATTAAGGTAGCAGATGAACTTTAGTCCTCTACTCAAGTCTTTTAACCCAACAGCACTGTTCCAATAATCAGGCACAGTGTGGTACGCATCTTCCTGACAAAAACACTGAAGACATAATGGGTGCAGAAGCAAATGTGGTGAATAAAGTTGCTGGTACCTAACTATCAAAGTACCTGAGGTCTTATTACTGCTATAATAGTATCAGGGGTTTTAAACGCTTGAAATTAAACAAGCGGCCATCTAGCAGAGATGAAATAAAGCCCACATGGGAGATGCACACCAGCCTGTGTGGTCAAAAGAAGTTGACAATCAGAAATTCAAAGCCAAATAATTACAATGATGTGAAGGAGAGGGATTAGAGTGGAAACCAAAAACCAATCTGTAGATAATTGGGTATTCCCCCACAAAAGGATCACAAGGAATGGGTGATTCACCCAGGGTGCAGTATAGCACTGACAAACACACAGCACTCCTCTAGTTCTTTGATGCTTCTGACCCCATTTTCATCTCACAAATCCAGCTAGAGTGAAATATGTGCATTGATATAGATAAAGAGCTTTCAACACATCAAATCCAAGACGGATAAATCCTTCAGAAACAGTAGCACGGGTAACAATACCATAAGGGTACTGTAGGGATGGGTGGGAAAGAGGGAGGAAGAGGGCACTAATAACAATCATGAATGTATAATACCTCCAAGAGAGATGAATAACAGAAATGTGGAGGAAGGGACATAGTGGAAGAGGTAAGATATAAATATATATGTAATATTTATAATTTATTAAAAGTTCATGAGAGGAGGAGGGAAGGAAAAGAGAAGCTGATATTAAAGGGTTGATATTAAAGATGGTTTGAAGATAATTATGGCAACATATGGATAAGTTTGCTTGATATAATTGATTTTGGGTTTGTTATAATATCCGTCAGAGATCTCAATAAAATGTTTTTTTTTTTAAAGAAAAGATTTACAGTCTTAGAAACTCACAAATTTCTATGAAGCAGAATTAACTTGATGGCAGTGAGATTGTTTTTGAGAGGTAGGATGGGTAACAAGTCAGAATTGATTGTATGGCAGTAGGTTTGGTTTGGTATTAGCTTTGTTAAGGTTCTTGATGGTGTTTTCAGATCATTGTTGAAGTGCTACCCCCAAGTGAGTGGTTCAAATCCATCAACTGCTTTGATGAAGAAAGATGATGTAACTGCTCCCATAAATATTTGCAATCTTGGAAACACAGTATAGAATCACTATGAGTTGGAGGACTTTGGGTTTGGAGTCACAATTCAATACACAACTACAAGAATAAAAAAATGAGATGCGAAATCTATTGTCTATTTTATAGAGTCTCCTGGATCCATTGAATGGTCTTGGGCTTTACTAAGAAGTTGATAAGAAGCTATTAGGTGGTACTTACTGGATTTTATTGGGTGGTCTAGTTGTTGGTGCTTTCTCCTTAGTATGTCATTCTTAGTAAGTCCAATTCTTTTTGGCATTCTTTTTGCCTTTACAAGGCATGCAAGGAATGGCTCCTGGCTTTCTTCTTACTGTTGAGAATTCTCTCGGGAAGCATCTCGGGAAGCATGCACACTAAATCCTGAGAGGATTTGTATTTTGCCAGAGATTAAAGTCTTAAAATAGAAAACTGAAATTCTACTGTGAATCAGAAAGCACCAAGAGGAGTGAGCAGGAGCTAATATCCTGTATGTTAGATTCTTGTGAACCCTGAAAAGCATGCCTCTAGGACTCATCTCCCCAGTGATAGATACTAGGAAAAAACAGAAAATGAATTAACTTTGTCAAGACTAAAGATCTAGATTTTGTTAAGTGCCAAGAAAATGTCAGGATCCAGTAGGCACTGTGTAGACATATTGTTTTTTTACTTCAGTTAAAAGATTTCTGTGGTTCAGTGATCCTCTTCAATTACCATAATACCAAATTAGATAACTTCCTCACGGATAATTTTTTCTTCTGCTTCCTATATATTTTCCTGGTCCAGAATTCCTATTAATTTCCTGTATCTGGGAATCTCTGGGTATGGCAAATGCTTAATGTGCTTAACTACCAACCTAAAGGTTGTTGGTTCAAATCCATCCAGAGATGCGTAGGAACAAAATCTTGATGTTCAACTTCTGTAAGGGCACAGTTGTTGAGAAGCCTATGGAGTGTGGTTTTACCTGTGTGGTCACCTAATCTGGTGTCAATTTGAGGATTAAGAGTGTAGGGATAGAGTCTAGCCTGTCAATCTGGAGATAGCCAATGAGACCTCTGTGTGGGCATGTCAGAGAATTCTGGGAAATCTGGTACTTCCTTCTTGGATGCCTCAGACACTCACTCACTCATGTGGGGACTTTCTACCGGCAACAGCCGCTGCCTGAGGGGCGTTCTTGAGGAGAAGCTGCCTAGATGCAGCGAGAAACCAGGATCTAAGGAGCCACATGGAGACTCCTGAGATGCTGACAACACCACCGGATCCAGAGACTTTCTACCTACTGACTTGTGATCATCCTGCATTTGGCGTCATGGCATGTGTTTTGTGAGTCTGAGGAGGACTTGAAAGATTGGTATAGGTCTTATGGGCTAATATTGCACTTTTGAACTTGATCTGGACTGGGTTGGGATATTTTCTCAATGTTTATTTCCTCTTGTAGATAAACCTCTCTCTTATATACATATGTGTGATTATGAATTTGTGTCTCTAGTCTACCTGGACTAACACAACCTGGAACACCTGAGTTCACCGTGACTTAGAATCATTTCAATGGCAACTAGTACTGGGAGATCACAATAAACTAGTGTCTTTTCCAGAAGGCATGGGGTCATCTTACAGAACATATCAAAGTCTTTTTCTCATGATTACGTCAGGTTCCTTTTGGACCTTCTATTGGAGAGTTGAGTGACTTTTCCAAGGTCAGTGCAGGTTAGTGACAAATGATGAATGCATCAGGTCTAAGAACTGTGAGGGGAGGGATTCTGGTGCTATATCATCCCATAGACAAGGAAAATGTTTCTGACCTTCCATCCACAGGACATACACATCGAGTTGCTTTTCTAATAGCCATGATGGATTTGTTTAGATCCACCCACAATTTTCTAGCTTCATTTATGACCTATAGACTATGTTCTTTTACTCAGTTAATTTTGTAAGATGAAGCTGAATAGCCCCCAAAAGAGGCCAAGTGCTTTGACCTGCAGTAAGGGAGCTATCACTAGCTGATTTAATTAAACAAAGACCAGGTATGTTGTGCAACAGTTGATGGAGTACCAGCTAATTGGAATACTTAACCAATTAGAGAGGCCTGGATCTCCAGGGCTAAAGGACATCTTTAATAATACTGCTTAGCATTGCTAACGTTAAAAAAAAACTAATGTTTTGCTTTGCTTTTTATTACATGATGGTTTCTAGAGAGAAAGATTTTTGAGGAATGTAATAAATGACAAAATTATAATTATTTCATGTTACTTGGGTCTGATCAAGTCAAAATTGCATTGCGCATTGTGAATTTCTACAACAAACCATTTGTTTTTATTATTTTCAACCTCTCATCCAGTGTAGACACAAGAAAGTTAGTCAAAGTCAGAGCCATTGAGTAGCATCATTTCTGATTTATAGCAACCCTATAGGACAGGGTAGAACTGCCACTGTAGGTTTCTGACAGGAGCAGAATGCCTCTTTCTCAGAGGGAGCAGCTGTTGGTTTTGAACTTCTGGCTTTGCAGTTGACAGTCCAAATGCATAACCACCACACCACCAAGAATCCTAGAAAGATACCTAAGATGACAGAAAAACTAAGGTAGGAGAGCCAAATCACTGTGAAAAGATTCATGATGGAACAAGACAGGGATAAGGTATTTTTTTTCCTATTCTAATTGTTTTAGTTACCGTTTATTAAGGGAGATTTCTATTATCACTTTAGCCACTGAGGTCTAGCAGGGATCTCGGCAGGTTCAACTAAACTCCTATTCAACTTTCATTTGGAGCTTTGTGTGGTATATCTTCAGTTCTACGCCACCGTTGCTCAGCCCGGGCTCTGTCTTATAGTGACCTAGAACACATCAAAGTGAAAACTGTTCAGAGTTGTGTCACCATCACAATTCTTGTTGCGTTTGAGCCTATTGCTGGCAGCCACTGTGTCAATACAGTCCCTTGAAGGTCTTCTTCATTTTCATCAACTCTCTTCTTCACCATACCTGAGGTTCTTGTCCAGGAACTGATGAAATGTCTAAAGCATGTGAGACAAAGTAGTCTCATCCTCACATCTTAGGAGCATTTTGGTTGTACTTATTTCAAGAGATTTGTTTCTTCTGCTGGCAGTCCACCGTACTTTTAATATTTCATGCCAACACCATAGTTCAAATGCATCCGTTTCATCTTCCAGGGGAGTTATAGATGCACTTTCTCCTCTATAATATGGATTTTGATCCATATGAAGAACTTTCTTTGCATTCACTGACATTATGCCTGACAGGATGCATTCTGTCAGGTCAGTGCCCAGCCAGATCCCTTCCTTGTACTCTTCATTCATGGCGGGGGGCAGGGAGAGGGCGGGAGACGTGAAAAGGGAGAAAAGGAGGGGATTCTTGAACGCAGAAGGGGCTATCTTTGAACCTCAAGGAGGCGGTGGGAGAGCTTACGCCGATTTTCGGGTCCAAGAAAAAAAGAGAATCAGGAGAGAGAAAATGGAACTGAGAAGGAGGCGAGCTTGCTGCCAGCTCCAGGGGCCAGAGAAGAGCTGGGAAGGGAGCG
Organism: Nesogale talazaci; assembly: GCA_004026705.1. NCBI lineage: Eukaryota > Metazoa > Chordata > Mammalia > Afrosoricida > Tenrecidae > Nesogale > Nesogale talazaci. Next base: position 14,462 of record PVJH01020223.1, on the reverse strand, counting down.
GGGGTGGGCGGGAAGAAAGATGGGGAGGGAGGGGGAGAAAGGTGGGGCGGGCAACGGGAGCCCTCTGCAGACTGGGCCCCTAATGAATTTTTAAAAGACAAGGATCGCATAGAATATTAGAAGAAGGATACGTTCATACTGAGACTCAAAGTAAACTTTAGTTCCCTGCATGCCTCTAACTACGCTAGCTTGCCCCCTATATATTCAGAAATCAAGCGCTCTGTGAATGCAGTCCTTTCTTGAACATCAGAAGGTGATCTCAGAAGAACTCAGTCTGTTCTTATTCTCAGCAGTCCTGGTGGCACAAGACCAATAGCACTTGCTAGCTTAACCAAGAGGTCTATTGTGGGAGCTCACCAGGCACTCTGTGGGAGAAAGACATGGCAGGATGCAGTCCCTTCAAAGATGTGCAGCCTTGGGAACCCTGTGACAAGCAGTTCTTCTCCAGCCTCTCGCCTTACTCGGTATTGCAATCTGTTCAGTAACAGTGGCTTGCCTTGGCTTGGTTTCTCCTCCCTGGGCTCTTAGTTTCTATGCAGCTAACCTACATCTCTACAAACTTCAACAGGAGATGGGACTGGGAGGAAGTTCTGCACCAAAGACTGTGAAACGGGGTTTTGCAAAGCAGGTTGCACGATCCAACAGCGTAAGAATGGTCTGTTGTTATTACTAACATGGAGATAGCTGAGTCCATGCATAAGTCTCTTGAATCAGCACGCAGTCATCTGTATTTTTAATAGGCCGCCAAGTGATTCACCTGCTGGTGTATTACAGATTTGCTGAAGGCTAATGTACAGCTCTCACTCAGCTTGCTGTTGGAGAGAAAGGGAAGCAAATAGATTAGAGAAAAAGAAAGCACTCAAGATTTTCACTAAAGTATTTCACGGGCAATGTCCAGTGTTATCAATGTGGACAGCACCAAACTAATATACAAGTATAAAGTAAAACAGAATTTGTTAAAGGTGTATTTCCCATGTGATATGAAGTACCTTAGTAAACAGAAAAATTATAAAGGACAGGAAAATTAGCAAAGGGGGCTGACCACGGATCCTTGGCAATTCATTTCAGCAATCACTCCTTCTGCCGCTTTGTCACGTGTAGATCAGGACTCCACCTAGAAGTCAACATTGCATGTCTTTCAAGGTTGGCTTCCTGCCATTTTTACTTTTAATTTCCAGCTTTGGAAATAATTGCTTTTTAATTGAGGAAAACTTAATTTACAGGAATATAGCTTCATAGGAATTTATAACCTGAATTTAGATAAATAAAAATGCTGTGTTTTAACATGTACCAGGAGGGAAAAAGCAATTTGAACTGGAAAGAAAGTAAGGGAGAGAGAGAGAGAGAATGAGGAGAGTAAGATGTGACACGTTTTCTTGGAACCATGTGCCTCACAGCTACCTTACACGAGACTTCAGGACCGTGCTTTCCAAGGCATAAACAGTCCCCTTGAAATAGTTTCCACCGCAAAATGACACAAAGGAAAACAGTATGAGTCTGCATGTGGGGGTGGCTGAGAACTATCTAAGAAAATGAGACACACTGTAAGCCCTAAGCACTGACTGTAATGAAATCTTGGCCCTTGTGGGTTTATCATTCCTGTTGGTGAGTGTTGTCGGGCGCCTTGGTTCCTGGCAGACAGTATCTGTAATGTTGATGAGGCACAATTTGAGTTGCATGTGTTGGAAGGCAGAATGCCAGAGTAGGGGGTGGGGGGTCCTGTAATTTGGCATAGGGAAAGGGCATGAGCAGGTGGCTACAAAAATGTGATAATGCTAGTACATGGAGGGTAAAAACGCCACCTCCCCTAACCTCTCCCTGCCTCAAAGCAAGTTGATTGAAGTAGAGGAGAGGTCAGAGTAGAAGCCACGTGGGGTTTTAGGTATGCTTTGCTTCACGTGGACACGTGTCCACAGAACAATTTTCAAATTCAAGGAGGATATGTCTTTTATAGAGGCAGCTCGTGCGGTACTCCATACAGAAAGGCGACCCATGGATTTTCAATGCAGGCTCCCGGGGTTTTCAGCAAACTGGTTTGTGGCCAGTGCCTAGCCCTGGGTGCCTGTTTCCTCATCTGCAGCAGAAGGCTGGTGACTCTGCAGCTCACACAGAAAAAGTATGTGGATTTAAATGGGTTCATGTTCCCGTGGCAGGACGCTGGTTAAATGCTGGGCAGCCAACAGAAAGGTTAGCAGTTCAAACTTATGCAGTGGCATAGAATCGAAAGACATGGTCATTTGCGCTTGGAAAGATTATAGCCTAGAAAGTCCTCTGGGGGCAATTCTACCCTGCCACACAGGGGAGCTGTGAGTCAGAATTGACTTGGCAGCCCTCGTGGCACCATGGTGATACACTGTGCTGCTGTCAGCAGTTCAAAACCACCAGCTGCTCTGTGGGAGAAAGAAGAGACTTCCTGCCTCTGGTAAGAGCTACAGTTTCAGAGCCTACAGGAAGAGCTTTACTCTGTCTTGCATTGTCACCATGTGTCAGAATCAATTTGATGGCAGGGAATCGTGTGTGTGTGTGTGTGTGTGTGTAAAAGGGGGGGGCAGACAACAACAATATTGATCAGAGGCTAAGAGGTGTGCCCGATGCACAGTGCCAGAAAAGCTTTTGCTTAAAAGCTGTCCAAATCATCATCACGAGTAAGGGCAAAGATGGCTCATCAAGGGGCCTAGTGTTAGCAAAAGTTGAAAAGACAGTTTGCATAGGAGACACGTGTGTCTTGATGGAAATATGACTTTAAAGGAAGCCAAGAATAGATGCTAATATCTGTGTGTGTGTGATTCAGGATAGCAAGCTTGTGAAGGGGTGGGGAGGGTGGGACAGAGGTCTTACAGGAGGCATCTTTTAAGAAGAACCTCCCTTCCTGTCATTTATGCAGAGCTGATAAAGACAGTCAATGAGTCCAATAGGGGAAACTGTTATGTGGACAAATTTGGAACACAATTTCTGATATGATGACACAGTTGATATATAAACGTGAGGGTTTGAGCCTTGAGGATGCACCAGAGCTTTGTTTATTTTCTAGCTTTGTCTATTTTCTTGTCCTAATGTCCTCTGTGAGAGAGTCAGATGAAGTCTTGATCTCCCTCTTCTTGCTTTGTCAAGAGTACACACTGGCACTTGACAAGTGAATAAGCATTGCAGAATCATCACTCGATCGCATCGAGTCCTTTTTTTTTTTTCAGGAAAGAAGCAGCAAACAGCTCCTCTCCTCACAGGCACACCAGTTTGCATGTCAGTGACTCTGCCTTCTAAGAGGACCGTTTTATTTTGACTTACCGGCAGGTCTTGCACTGGGTCGGAAATTGGTTCTCTCTCAAGAGGAAGCAGGCAGGCCCAGGGCTATGAGTCAAAATAAAGCAGCTTTCAAAGAATGGTGACGTCACCTCATGAGCCCACTGTCATTAGATGGAAATAAATGGGAGCAGTTCAATTAAGCTCACAGTCTGAAAGGTAATTTAAAGGCCGCTGTCTCCAGATGGGTGTGTATAAGTGCTCAATTTTTATTCTTAACTCTGCAAGCATCGGTGGCATCGATACATAATAAAGCCGGCAGCTGAATGCTTCGCTTGTTCAGGGCTCAGTCCCTCTGTGGCTCCAGGCTTGTCAAATTGCCCTGCCAGCCAGTCCAAGTGCAATTTCCTTCTTAAGCAATTCACCTTAAGATAATTATTTCCAGTGTCGTTGCATTTAAATTCTAGTTTGAACAGGTCTGTGTAGCTTACTCTAAAGAATTAAAAAAAAAAGAGGGAAAGAAAAACAACTTGGGATGTAAATGATATGTGGAGGACACCTTCATTCATCTTCAGAACCAAGCTTTTATTTCAAGGCAAAGTGTCACCAGAGACCAGTCACCCTAACATTCCCCTGGCAGATAGAGAGTGCGAACTGTTCCCACTCCTTCTCTTCACTAAGACTGGCCCACTCTCAAGAGAATGTTCTGAGTGGCACACAATCAGGAAATGAGGCACACTCTGATTCCAGCCGACTTGGGATGATCATCCATATGCATTTAAATGACAGCACCTGGGTGCCTTGACAGTCACCTTACCAAGTTGTGCTTCTGCCTAGAGTTCCAAATAAAATTAGAAGGTGGATGTCATGTTCCCTCATCATTCTGAGAATTCCTGGGTCACTTCCAGCTCTTGAGCTCCCCATTGGTCTTCAGATTCATTCATGGTCTATAGTCATTCTCTTCATCTTGGTGGGTGAAGGCCCTTTCTCTCCTCCCTCCAACCCCATTGCTCCAAATGATTGTCCCAAAACACGGGCTTAGGCTGTCAGGCACTTATGTCTATTCATATTATTATTGTTGGCATTTTCAATGTGCGTAATTCGACACCATTCGTCATCTTCTTCTCTCATCCAGAAAATTCTCTCACCTTTCCGACTGTCTCAGTTGAGTCGTCACAGCCATAGGGCTCCAACATCCCCGTTTAACTCAAGACCTGGTACTGTGTGACTGGCGCAGTGCTGTCCAGTTGATTGCGATTCATTGGAACTCCACGAATGAGTGGGAAACTCTACCCCTTCCCACGTCTTCGTCACAGCCATGCCCATGTTAGAATCCATTGTGGCAGTCCCTGAATAAACTCGTGTCCTTGAGGAAGCTCTCCTTTTATTTGCTGACCCTTTATTTTACCAAGATGTTCTTCTCCAGGAGCTGCTCTCTTGTGATGATATGTACAAAGAAGTGACACGAAGTGTCTCCACCCTTGCCTCTAAGAAATAGTCTGGCTACATCTCTTCCCAAATGTAGATGCTTATTCCCATGAAAGTCCGTGGTCTATTTAAGACTCTTTGAGGCGCCATAGTTCAGATACATCAATTCTTCTCTGATCTTCCTTGTCCACTGTCCAGCTTTTAGCGTGGATATGAGGTAACTGAAAATATCATCGAACGGTTTGGGGACACCTTGGTCCTCAAAGTGGTATCTTTGCTCTTTCATCAATTTCTTAAATCATTTTATTGGGGGCTAAACTACTCTTAGCATAATCCATACATTCATTCATTGTATGCAAAGCACACTTGTACATTTGTTGCCATCATCATTCTCAAAACATTTTCTTTCAATCGCTTCTTGGCCTTTTGGCTAAGATCAAGTGTAAAAAGTTTTCTTTCTTCTTAAGCCCTTGGTATTAGCTCCTCATTTTTTCCCCTCAGATTTTTTTTCCCCATCAGATTTGTTCACTAAAATACAAGGTTTGTTTTCCTGACTGCTGCCTCCATGGGCGTTGATTGAGAATGAATGAAACCCTGGACAACTGCAATATTTTCTCCATTTATCAAGATGTTGCAATTGGTCAGGTGAGAATTTTGCTTTCTTCATTCTGTGGTGTGATCCCTGCTCAGGATTGAGGGCAGCCTTTCACCTTCATTAGCGGGTGCTTCGGTTGACTTTATTTTCAACAAGCAAGGATGGGAAATTTGCTTGCAGCACAGAGTGTAAATGAGTCTTGCTGCAATACCGATGGCATGTTCTTCTGTGCATAGTTGTGACACTAAGCACACACCAAAAACTAACCAATTTCAACTGCCTGGATTCGGACTGCCCCTTATGCATTCTAAAACTATAAGTCTTTAAAGGAGCAGACAGCTTCATTTGTCTCTCAGAGTTGCTGGCAGTAATCATCATACTTAATCCACTGCACCACTAGGTCTCTGATAAAAACTTGAGGTCTCTCAAATAACTTCTAATGAATTCTGGAAGTCATGCTCAGCAACAACTACACTAGACCATTTTCATCCATGCTGAGCCTTGTGTTGTTGGAAACAAGAATGCTCTCTTAGGCTAGGTGTTAAGGAGAAATAAAATCATGAACCTTGATGTACATGTGTATCAAGGAAATGACTTATGCAGTTATAGAGGTAGACAAGTTCCAACTCCTTGTTCAGATATCAAACTGGGGGCTCTTTCTAATTTGCAACACTGCAGGTGATCACTGGGTCAATGAAAGTCTTCTGACAGCTGAGGCAAAGGAACCCATGTGTGGCCGGAAAGATGGCAGGCTTGTTGACAATAAAAAAAGTCTGCTGGCTCAAATCCAAAGAACCAGAGGTCAGATGATGAGCCAGGTGAAAGATCCAGACTGAGCACCAGCAAGCAAGCTTTTTTACAGTGTCCACTTATATTGGAAGTCTGTCACACCCCAAAGATTACATTATGCTTGATCTCATTACAGGGAGATTACTATATCTGAAATATTAAACTACTAATAAATATCAGTTCAGTCAGTTGACACAGGTCTTAACTAGCATAAGTATCAAGAACAGTATTCCTAGCTGTGTTCTATTTTTCTCAATTCCAAGTATTTATAAAAATGACTTACCATTCAGACAGGTATTACCTGTCCTCAAATTATGCCCTTCTCTTCTCCCGCCTTTTAGTAAATGCTTGTGACATAATCCATATCTATCTTACTGTGATTTTAGCATAGTAGTTCATCTTTTATTAGCCTAAACTATGATCTCCTGTAAGTCTGGGGCACATGAGCAGATGCAGTTTGGTCCTCAAGGTGACCCACTGCTTATTTTCCTTTTCACTTAGGGAAGTTCAATACGCTTCAAAGTTTTCCAGATTTCCTCTGCAGTGTATTTTAGACATGTGCAGATCTTGAGTTACTCTAAAGGAGGCTCATGTTTGAACCCAACTTTGGTACATATTTTCAACAACTCTGCTATAGAGAGGGTATAAGTGAGAATGTGGAGATCGAGTCTCTTGTTTATTCAAACTACTCAAGTTCTAGTTCTTGAAAAGAAGGAATATTGCTTTTCTTTATTTTGTTTTCTTCCAAGATTGCCTGTGTTGCCATGCAGGAACCTTTATGTTGCATCTAAAAAGGACAGATAAATTAAAACATAAAGCAGATGAGGAGAATAGGGTGGTAAGTCTGGAGTATGACCCTAAACCTGTGAAGCTCAGAGGGTCATAGATAACCTTCCTATAATTTCAGTTCACACTTTCAAGACAGCCAGGCAATAAGTGACCTGTATACATGAGACCATATGTTAAGGATCAAAATCTAATTACCCTCTTCAAAATTCACGAGTGAGCATCCTATTCTCATAATGGAGGAGAGACAGTAAATAAAGATGTAATGTCATCTAGGCAGAATGCTCAAACTCTTAAAAATTATGTCTGAAACACAAGGTGATATTTTACTTGTTGTGTGGCTATTGCTCTGCTCTTGGGTGCCATCAATTTGATTCTGACTCATTGGTGCACCCTGTGACAGAGTAGACCTGCCCCATCAGTGTTCCTGGCTACCGTCTTCATGGAAGCAGATTACTAAGTGTTGCTGGGTCTTGCTCACACAGAGATACTGGGTGTGATCCAACAACCAACCGTTTGGTTGGCAGCACATACACCACAAAGCCCCCTACATTATTATTAAGAACTTAGAACATTGAATTAGAGGGACCGCCATGTTTTTCTCCCAAATCATACACCTGAGATACTTGTCAACTGTGTATCTCCCTAATGTATTAGTTTCCTATGGGCAATAGACAAGTTATGCATGAGGGCACATGCTTTACGTGGACATGTCATATGCTGGAAACACAGTAGTTGCCTTCTTCCTTACTCCTTTGCCTCTGGGGGTGGGACTAACTTTCCAGAGTACAGTCACCACGTTGTCCGCTCTCTTCCTCAGCAATGGATGCCGCTGGAGCTAGAAATTTTTAGAACAGATGAGAATGCAACCTGTTGACATCCACCTTTTACACAGGATTTTGAGTGCTTACTTTGATTCATTTTTACTTTTTCCTATCATCTATTTCTTTTCATCGCCTTTGAGGCAAGTTTTCCACCTTAAAGACATTGATCAACTGTCAATAAATCTCCCTCAAATGAGTCCACAGACCAGCAATGATTTCCTTTAGTCACAGTGTTATGCACAATGGTGAGATAAGAAAGTGGCCTAAGACCAACATTTTCCAAAAGTGCAACATCACGAAGAGGGATTTAAATTACTGAAGTTACATGTGAGTTGCTATCATGAATCTTTGCTTCTCCTTTCAGGTCAATGCACTTTACAAGGGTTTTCAAACAGCTAGATGGTACAGTTTAAAACAATCGCTTTATTTCACTCTTTTCTGATTTCTTCTTGGCAAGTTGACCAGAGACGCACAGAACATCTAAAACATTCTTTAGTCCTCAGAAATCAAAATAAAGTGTGTCTAAAGGTAGCAAAATAAAATACCCCCAAAATTCCTTCAAACTCACTAGCATCCCATTGATTCCCACTCAGAGTAAATCTTGTCGGACAGAGTAGAAGTCCCTATACCTTTTTACAGGAGTAGAAAGGCTCATCTTTTCCCATGAAGTAGTTGGTGGTTTCAAGCTGCTAACCTGGTGGTTAGCAGATGAACATGTAACCCACTAAGCCACCAAAGCTATTTAAAGAAAATGTTCCTGGTTGTTTGGACTGCTTATTTTCCTGTGTCGGAGGATAAAATTAAATGGTTAAATACAAAAAGAAAAAGATCCAAGTTAAAAGTTAGTAGTAGAGAAAACCAAATTATAACAAACCCCCCCATCAAAAAGTCCAATGTCAGTTCGTAGCAACCCCATACAGCCCTCTGAGATGACAAATCTATGGAAGCAGACACAGCCTCATCCTCCTCCATTGGGACTCAGGGCTTTGAACTACCAGTCTTGAAAGTCACCCAGTGCCTAATCCGCGAGACCATCAGGGATCCTTAGCAGGGATTGCACAAAAGGTTAAGTATTCAACTACTAGACAAAAAAAATGGCAGTTCAAACTTACCCTGAACACCTAAAAGAGAGATGTGGAGATCTCTTTTCAAGGGTCATACAGCCTTGAAAACTTCAATAACTCATTCTACTCTTCACTCACAGGGCCACCATGAGTATATCTAAGTGTGCTAATTCAGGAAGATTCTAGAATGTATCTACGGTGATACAAGGAACTAGGTTTTGGTATAGACCTCAACCTTGGTAGAGATGATTAGGTAGAAATGAAGATATAGCATAGAGACCCAAGTTGACTCTCACAAGAAGCATGAAATGGAAGGTAAGATAAGGGTGTTCAGCTTTGGTATAGGCAATAGGATGCATATAAATGTTCACGTCCTGATGAAATCTGAGAATTCTCTTTAATATTCATGATACAGCTTTCTTTCCTAAGCCCATTAGCTCACTTCTCCATAATACATAAGTTCAGAGTGACATCTATAAAAGTATTTCTGCCAGTTTGTTCCCTCTGCAATTCTTATTCTTTATCCCATCTGGCTTTGCAAACACATAAAATATCTGTGTTGCATCACATTATTTAAAGCAGCTTCCAATGACATTCACTGACTACAAGCGTGGCTTAACCGTTCCAACATCTGATGCAAATGGATTCTCTAATTCTCCTTGGATCAGGCCTCCCATCTTTGGGTCGAACTGTTGCATATCATCATCTGTGTAGCAGTCTGCTCTACTTTTCTTCCCCGTCTGTTCAGGCTTAGGCGAGCTTACTGTTGAGCAATTGCATTTCTTACTATTGCCCAAACAGGTTTTATTTTATGTAATTTTACACTGCTGAACTGCTCCCCTGCCAATAGCCACTGTGCTGGAGTCAAGCTCATCAGGCATATCAGTAATAGCAATGGAAGAAAGAGAGCCAGGAATGGTGAAAGTGTTGACACCAGCAAGCGAAGAAGTGAACCTCCAAGGTACATATTTCTCTATAGTTACCACCCAGCATGAGATGACCCATTCAGGAAAAAAAAAGCAGGGGGTTCATCTAATCTTCAATGATAGCAATTCAGTGACATTTAAAATGCTATTAGGGTTGTGACTTAAGCCATAAATGTCACATAGCTATCCACGCTTGAAGACTATGAAGTGATAATGTTATTCAAGATTTATATATAAATCATTTGATGAGTATAGATTTAAGATGATCTTATGTATTTTTTTTTGGTGTTTGAGTGTGTGGGGTGTATGACAGGGGATAAAGTGACTGCTCACTTTCTACCTTATGCTTTGCAGCTTCCAGCATGATATGGTAATAGATATGCATCTAGATAATTTTGGAATAAAATATTTTAGGAATATACCAAATGACTAGCAACTTTGAAAAACCACATTGATATATGTTTGAGTATTCTGTTGCACTGATGATTTATAAAGGTAGAAATATGGGCCAATCTTAATCTTGTCTTCATCCTCCAATCTGGGGAAGGGGTTCTTTCTCTCATATCTTTCCTTTAACAAGATGAGATGGCATGTCTGAGGGCAGAAATTATTTAGATAATATATGTGTAGTTAGTGTGAATTAATTTTCCTCTTCTGCATATCAGAGAAAATGTTTGTCTTATGCTTTATGTCAACTTATATTTTGTAGCTCAACTCTTACATAATTTTGATCTCTCAAGAAAGACAAACCAGGAAAATAAACCAAAGGTAATAGGTATTTCATTTTAGTGAACACATGAATCTTGTCATCCTCTAACACCAACTAGAATATGCCATAAAACCAAACTCATTACCATCAAGTTGATTCTGACCCTATAGGACAGGGCAGACCTGCTCTGTTGGTTTCTGAGATTGAATTTTTATGGGAACAGCTGGTGGTTTCAAACTGCTTCTCTAGTGGTTAGCAGCCCAGTGAGTAACCACTACACCACCAGCACTCCTTTAGGATATCACAGGAAGACGCGACGCTCTTATTCACATTCTAAACTGCTGGGCAGCACAATGAAACACAGCAGAGAGTCTCTTTGAGAAAAGAATGTCCCAACATCTTCTGGCCTTACCCATTTGGCCTATTTTCTACCCAGAGGAAGTTAAGTTAAAATGAGTCTGATGTGCCCAAATACATTATTCATGAACAGTGAACACTTCATTTCTATCTGTGCCAAGGCAGAACCAACCAAGCTGCCTTATCATTCCTTGCCATGCCTTTACAAGAGAATTAAAGCAAAACACTCATAAGTCCGCTACAGAAAGCATATGGGTGATAAATAAGATATACTCTAAATTTTCTTGGATGTTAGTAATAAAATTAATCATTGACATTAAATAAAAGGCTTAGTATGGATAATTTTGTTATGTGGAGGTCACACTGGTATAAAGAAGTGATATTACTGTATGTGCATGGCTAATATTTAGTAGTTTACAGAGTGCCATCATAGCAAATCATTTAGAAACTACATTTCCCAGTTTCCTGTGCTCTTAGTAGGTACCATAAGTCGATATGGGCAGATATAATATCTATAAGTTCCATGTTGAGATTTTAACAAAATAAAAGTCCCACTAGCATAAATATGAAAACAAACACCACTCACTTCACCACACTTTCAAAAGAGGGAAAATTGTATTCCCATGAACTTGATATACTCTAATCTTTTTTTGTTGTTCTTGTTGTTTTGTTTTTTGGGCATCACTGCTCTCTGGTGGTGGGAGTTGGAGGCCCAGCCTTTGCTCCTGTGGAGCTGGAATTGAACCTCCAACCCAGTGGGCCGCGGCCCCGCACAAAACCACTATGCCACCGGGGCTCAGCCCATCGTAAAGCTATGATTTCTTTTGTTTGTTTGTTTTTGGTTTTTTGAGGGGGGCATCACTGTCCTCTGGTGGTGGGAGTAGGAGGCTCAGCCTTGCTGCTGGATTTGAACCTCCAACCCAGTGGGCCGCAGTCCCGTGCACAACCACATCGCCACTGGGGCTCAGCCCGATCTACTCTAATCTTAATAAGCCTACTGTGGTAATATTTTTAGGGTTTCATTGCATCCTCTCTCTACCTCATATTTTTAGACAAAAAGTCAATTTTGTCATTCTTGCTTTATGGAATTTGGCTTCAAGTTAGTAGCTTATCTTTTGTAAATACGTCAAGAACACTGAAGAGATCATGTCAGGTGTCTTAGATTTGAAGGACAGAGAGATACAGCCTTAAGAAAGCGGGTGGTGGCTGAGCCCTGGTGGTGTAGTGGTTGTGTGTGGGACTGTGACCCAAAGGGCTGATGGTTCAAATTCAGCAGTAGCTCTCCAGGTACAAGGCTGGGCTTCGCACTCCCACCAGGACAGTGATGCCGCAAAAATAAAATAAAATAAGAAAAAAGAAAGAAAGCAGGTGGTCACTTAGGCATCAAAGAACAAAAAATCAAATCATTATGAATGAAGGGGAGTAAAGAGTGGGGCTCCAAAGTCCATCTGTAGGCAACTGGACATCCCCTTACCAAGGGGTCGCAGGGAGGAGATGAACCAGTCAGAGTACAGTGCAGTGTTCCTCTGGTTCTAAAATGATTCCTCCACCTGCTCCCCCCACCATAAAAATTCTGACTATACCAGAGGATGTACACTGGTACCGATAAGAACTGGAAACACAGGGAATCCAGGACAGAAGAACCTTCAGGACCAGTGGTGAAAAAGGCGATAATGGGAGGGTGGAGGGAAGGTAAGGTAGAAGGGAGAACATATTATAAGGATCTACATATAACCTCTTCCATAGGAAATGGACAGCAGGGCAGTGGGTGAATGGAGATGTCATACAGTGTAAGATATGACAAAATAATAATAATTTATAAATTATCAAGGGCTTATGAGGGAGGGGGGTTGAGGAGGGAAGGGATAATGAGAAGATACCAGGGGCTCAAGTAGGAAGCAAGTGTTGTGAGAATGATGATGGCAACAAATGTACAAAAGTGCTTACCACAATGAATGTATGTGTGGATTGTGAGAAGGGTTGTACGAGCCCCCAGTAAAATGATTTAATAAAAAATAAAATCAAAGGAAGAGAAGGAGAAAGAATTCAGGTGGCAGAGCAGAGGTTGGCCTCAGATTATGAAGAAAACAGAGGTTTGTGGACATCAAGGGGAACAAGGACCACAGAAGTCTCCTCAATGACTTGCTACAGCTTATGGCACTGAGGTATTGACATAATGTATGCATGTACAAACAAATGAATTAAGCTTGATTGTCACCTCTGGCTGGTGAAAATTTAATCAAACTAAAAATTTTATTTTACTTAAAAAAATAATTTTATTGGGGACTCTAACAGTTCTTTTCGTAATCCATATACACATCCGTTGTGTCAAGCATATTGTACATCATCATTCTCAAAACATTTTCTTTCCTTTCCTTTTTTTTTTTTTTTTTTTTGCCTTGGAGAATGTCTGGAAGCAAGACGGGTCACCAACAGCTCTACTGGCACCACCGGGAGAATCTGGTCCGGGTTCCAGTTCTTGCCACATGCGCTCAAATAAGCACAGCTTGATCCAGAAATAAGGCCTCAATATGTGCCCTCAATATTTCTGTCAGTGGGCGAAGGATATTGGCTTCATCAAGCTGGACTGTTATCTTTAGATGGACTATCCAAGAGAACTATACAACAAAAGAAACAATGCCAACTATTTGTATATAAAGTAAAAAATATATATCTGAAAAAAAAAAGAAAAAACATTGTCTTTCTACTTGAGCCAATGGTATCAGCTCCTCATTTTTCCCCTCCCTCCCCAGTCCTCTCTCTTACGAATTCGTGGTAATTTATAAATCATTATTATTTGTCATGTCTTACACTAAAATAAATATATGTGAAATTTTTACACACCCAAATTTAAGTTCTAACCTGTACAATAATTGTACTGTTGCAGCTCTTCAGAGCTTAGTAGATGAAGATGTATTTTGTTACTTTCTAGATTTTCCTGCCACTTTTCAAGAGATAGAAAACATCCAGTGATCCAAAATTCCCACTCGTATTTTTCACTGAATGAATACAGTTTCATACCTGGAAATTAATTCTAGAGAGAACTTGATTACCCCAGATTGTTGAAACACAGATAGACTATTTTCCATTGGCAACTAGCAGATAAGATGAATAACATGTCAAAGGGATCAGGTATCAGACATCAAAGAACTAAAAATTAAATCATTGTAAATGAGGGGGCGTATTGATTGGGATCCAAAGTCCATCTGTAGGTAAGGGGACATCCCCTTACAGAAGGGTCTCGCAGAGGAGATGAGCCAGTCAGGGCAGTATAGCAATGATGAAACATACAACTTTCCTCTAGTTCTTCAATGCTTCCCGCCCCACCACCTCCCCACTATCATGATCCTAATTCTATCTTACAAATCTGGCTAGACCAGCAGATGTACAGTGGTACAGATAAGACCCAGAAACATGGGGAATCCAGGACAGATGATCCCTTCAGGACCAGTGGTGACATTGGCAATCCATGAAAGGTGGAGGGAAGGTGGGGTAGAAAGGGGGAACTGATTATAAACATTTACATATAACCTCTTGCCTGGACAAGGGGGACATCAGACAGTGTAAGGTGTGATGAAATAATAATAATTTGCAAATTATTGAGGGCTCATGACAGAGGGGCCAGTGAGAAGGGAGGGGGAAAATGAGGAGCAGATTCTAAGAACTTAAGTACAAAGCAAATGTTTTGTGAATAATGAGAGCAACAAATGTATAAATGTGCTTGACATACAATGGATGGATGGA
>PVJH01020222.1:0-41097 GCA_004026705.1 Nesogale talazaci | reverse complement strand
GGGGCTGAGCCCCAGTGGCGTAGTGGTTGTGCGCGGAACTGCGGCCCACTGGGACAGAGGTTCAATTCCAGCAGTGGGGCTGGGCCTCCTACTCCCACCTCAGTGATGCCCCTCCACACACACACAAAAAAGAAAATGATGATGGCAACATATGTACAAATATGCTTGACACAATGGATGGATGGATGGATGGTGATAAGAGCTGTAAGAGTCCACAAGAAAGAGGACATTTATTTAGTCTCAGAAGGGACCAAGACAGACATCCTCTGGAAGAGGGAGACCATTAGCAAGAGATTAAAATGACCTCAGAGGATTCACAATGGGAAGTAGGTGGATAGGGACTGGGAAGGTAAAGGAAGTGGTGACAAAACCATGGTTGGTGGAGGATCAATACATCACAATGACAGGTGGGACGATAGAAGCATGAATGGGATCATGATCGGAATACGTACATTATTAGATAGGACTTACAAGATTGGTTCAGGCCTACAAACCAAGGCAGTCAGGGCCAGACTGAAGACATGATCCATGAGTGTTAAGACTCCTTATCTGGCTGAGCCCTGGTGGCGTAAGTGGTTGAGTGTGGGACTGCAGCCCGTGGGCTTGGTGGTTCAAATCCAGCGGCGGCTCTTAGGAGCAGCACTGGGTAGCTCCCATGACCACCAGAGGCCAGTGATGCCCGCCCCCCCCCAAATACCCCTTATCCTGTCCCCAGTTTGATGACCTCCATCAGGAACATACTCAGACAAGTCCTATATGGCGAGAGATTGACTCTCCCGGGGCTGGTGGAGGTAATAAATATACTTTCCAAGACACTCTGTCTGAGGACATGATTATCTACATCCTTCCTTAATAATCAAAAAGATTGGAGGCTAATTCTATATGGAATACTCTGCCAATGGATTGTGGATGATCCCTGCCACCTGTAGTCTTTTGCAAACCAGGATGCTCAGAATTTAAGCTCTAACATCCAGGTCAGGAAGAGACCAGAGGAAGCCCGAGACTCTTCTTCAGAGAAAACCATCTCACTTGAAACTGAAGACACTGCAAGATACCACCTGTCAGTCAAATAATAGATGGAGTAATAAAAGAAACGACACCCCCCACGAAGAACATGTTCCCAGGAACAATCAACTTTACAGAACCAAAGACAAGAAGCTGGATGGGAGGGAAACAGGATGAATGGGAACAGGAAGCTCAAGAGAATGCTGAGGAGCTGTGAGGTTTGAGACCATGTCAATTTGTGCATACACAATGGTTTGGGAGAACCAGTTTGCAACCTAAACTTTCACTAAGATCCCATGTAATGTTTAAAGTGCTTTCTCTCTTCTCCTCCCTGCTCCCAGGGTGCTTGCATCCACAATTATACTCAAACATGGTGACCATGGGATTTCTTGTTTAAAGACTTACACGATCTCAGTTAAACCTCTCAGAGGAGCATCTGTCCTGTCTAAGGTATGAAAACATACCTGACAAACAGCAACTGAGCCCCAGAACACTTCACCAGAACCCGCCCACAGTACAGGGGCCTAAGAAAACTATAGGTGCTTCTCTGAAGATCCTGGTCACTGAAGTCACTAGGTGTTTTCTTCGCATTCCATTTCAAATAACAGAAACACAAAATGTTTAATTTGGTTAACTGTAATAACGTTAACACTAGAAATACTTATAATTTTACATGAAGGCCAGTAAGATTTGGGATATAGATTTAAATATATATACATCAAACCAATGGAGAGGAAAAAAAAGAAAAATCTCAGGAAGCTGGGATAAGGTAACGATATCACAAAATTGAAAAATTATAATTATCTTTTAACATGCCTGGATGGTTATAAAAAATGGTTTCATGAAAATTTCATATAGCCATTTTCCACTCTAAGGCTTCTAAAAATTATCTTCTTCTTTTTTTTTTTTTTGCAGGGGGACAAGGAGACAGTGTTCATTGTACCAAACAGTTATATTCTGGGATGACTCTGACTCTTGGTGACATCATCTGTGTCAGATAAGCGGACAAGCATTGTGCTCCATAGATCTTTTTTTTTGGTGTGGGCATCTCTGCCCCCTGGTGGGAGTAGGAGGTCCAGTTTTGCTCCTGAAGAGTTGCTGCTGGATTTGAACTGCCAACCCTGTGGGCTGCAGTCCCGCACGCAACCACTATACCACCGGGGCTCAGCCCGCTCCATAGACTTTCAATCTTTCCATAGATTTTTTTTTTTGAAAGTGGGTCACCAGGTCATTTTCCCAAGGTATCTCTGACTGGACTTGAACCTTTGACCTCTCAGTTAACAACCAAGCACGTGATCCAGGAGCCTCACCCAGGTATACAGTCTATTAATGGGAGCTGATCTGTGTCGATTGCTAACTATGTCCTAAGCACTTTACCTGCATTATTTCAGTTAATATTTATAACCTAAGATAACTACTTTGATCATTCCCAATTGACAATGCCCATAACCGAGGCTTAGAGAGTCTGAGTAACTTGAACATTTCTACAAGTGGAAAATGGCCACATGGAACTTTTTTTAATAGGTGTTAAATTTAAGGTAGCTTGACCAGATTCCAAGCTGCCCAGCCACCCATAGAGGGACAGCAAATAGCGACTGAAATTTCCATGAAGGACTCTCGCACCCTAAGAACATGCAAATCCCACACCTGGGGTGGAGCTGAGGTAAGGAAGGACTCGGGGAGACTTTGAGATGTACAAGGCAGTGTGAGAGGCTGAGATCCATACTGACCTTTCCGGCTTGGGCTTCTCACTGACAGCTCCTGGCCACTGACAGCTCCCCTTTCTTCAGGCAGACTTTCACAATTGCTTATCTGCAGCTGTGAGGAGAACCCTTCTCTGCCTCCCTCTCCAAGGTGGGAAGTGTAATGTGTCTTCTCTCATAGCTTCTTGGGTTTCACTTCACAGTCAGTCAATCAATGTTGAAGGAATGAAGGGGGGTGGGGTGGGGAGGCAGGTACAGACAGGCCTCCAACTGGCCACAGATGGAAGAGAACGCAGAAGCGCATGCATTGTCAGTTGTTTGCCTACCACAAATTCAGTTGGACCAAGATATCAATGCTCCCGAACTTCATCTTCAGTTGGGGAATATGCATTCTGTTCTACTATAATGTTATTTACTTTACAGACCTGGTTGTCTCAGTACTATTCAAACTGTCACTCTCTGAGAGGCTGGCCCAGCCCTTTGATCTCTCTGTTCCTTGTTCACTCCGCTTTAAGGAAGAGCCTCTGAAGTCCTCCCTCCTCGGATGACACAAGGAGCAAATAAAGGGCCCATGTGGTGGTGTGCTGCAAAGGAGTGCCTTCTGCTGCGGTCGTCCTGGTGCACTCACTGACCACCTACGAATTGTACCTTTTGTGGGCAGCTCGTGGGGGAGCCCGAATGCCTTGCTCAAGAAGGGTGATGTGGAGAGAATTCCCAGGTGCTGATGCCACTCGATGGCAGAAAACCAAACCGGAACCGGAGAAGAAGGGTTTCACAAGGGCAGCCTGCTGCAATGGGGCCCACGAAGTACAAAGCAGGCCCGTGTCTAGGCATACTTTAGGGAGTTCAAGAATAGCTCTCCCGGGCTGAACCCCGGTGGCGTAGTGGTTGTGCGCGGGACTGCGGCCCACTGGGACGGAGGTTCAATTCCAGCAGTGGGGCTGGGCCTCCTACTCCCACCGCCATAGAGCAGTGATGCCCCCCCCCAAAAAAAAAGAATAGCCCTCTCTTCCCTCCCCACCCCCAAACCTCCTTTGGCTTCTCCTGCTCACCCGTATCTCAATCTCAGCCCTAACCCCTCCGAAGTCTGGACTCTGCCAATACGGACAACCAGCTATCCCCCAAATCAAATCACTTCCACTGCCCCTGTGGGTTTCCAAGACGACCTCTTTAAGGGGATAGAAAGCCCTCTCTTTTTTCCTGGGAGCAGCTGTTGGCTTCAAACTTTTGATCTTTCAGATCACAGCCAAATACGTAACCACTCCGCTACCAGGGAGTGTATAATTAGGTCAGGCAATCTCTCTGGAGCCATGCCTCATGCTTGGGTGGACGCGTGCTATCAATCCGGAAGACAACATCCTACCTTCCCCTCTCCACCCATCCTTCCCCAGGCAAACCACTGCCAACGGGTTGATTCCGACTCCCAGGAAGACACTTAGGGTTCCTGAGACCACACATCCTTATTGGGGGCCAGAGGGTCTGGGGGTACTCTGACACCATCAGAGCCCCTTCCATCAGGACAAAACGGGGGGGGGGGGAGAGGCAAAATTCAGGGTGAATCTATTTTCATCTGCAATCCACTCAAACCTGCCTCCTCCTCTTTGAGGACCGATCTGAGTAAGAGGCATGGCTGAGATTCATGTGTGCAGGAAGTCCTGTTCCTTCACCAGTCAGACCTTAGAGAGACAGAGAGAGGGAGAAAGCTGTCACTAAAGGTTGCCTCTCTCCTGGTCCCTTGTCTCCTCTAGTTCCCTGTCTTCACCCTCTCCTTCAATCGGCATAAGAGGAAGCCCGTGGAAGTAGCTCTGTAACAAACAAACAATCCAACGTCCCTCTTTACTTCCTGTTAGGTTTTTGGCCCTCATTTTCTTCAATCTTCCCAGAAAATTGTTTCAGTGGGTTCAGGAACATAAAATTTAATT
Source organism: Nesogale talazaci (assembly GCA_004026705.1). Classification (NCBI taxonomy): domain Eukaryota; kingdom Metazoa; phylum Chordata; class Mammalia; order Afrosoricida; family Tenrecidae; genus Nesogale; species Nesogale talazaci. The sequence goes on along the minus strand of PVJH01020222.1, from coordinate 36,467 downwards.
CTGGGGCCCCAGGCAAACATTTCAACCAAAGGCCCCATACCTGTTTTAAAAAGTGCAAAGTAAATTTCTCCAGCAAAGAAAGACCTAGTCTTTTCCCGGGCCTTCTTGCAAACAGAGGTTCCTTGGATAATATTTACCTCTATGTGTGGGTGAGTTGGTCCTGCGCTTGGGGGCAGTGGGAATAAGAGAGGCATTGATACATTCCAGCCAGGCTGGCCCATATTTAGGAGTCAGAATGGGGCAACACAGCGCGAGCCCTGGATCTGGGAGGAATATCCGATGTGATATTCGGCGCTCCTCTGGGTGATGTGGTGTGCTAGAGGCTCTCCCTATAGTATCTTCTCACTGACTCTTCCTCACCACCCTCTGAGGTAGAAACGAACACTCCTGACTTACAGACGAGGAAATCGAGAGGGGACTCTACAGCTGGGAAGCTGGGTTTCTACCACCAGCCAGCAGGACCCCCGATCTTTGCTCCTCCTCTGTGGGAGTTTGTTAGAAATACAGACTCCCAGGTCCTACCTGGAGCACTTGCTGTGTGAGAAGCTGCCCTTGAACAAGACCGGTGCACATCTTCCAGATCAAATCACCAAGGGCGCTGCTTCTCTGAGCACATGTTCTGATTCAGGTGCTTATGGGATCGTTGTCTTTGGGCCTTTCTGGAGTTCAGATGTTCATCTGCAAACCAGCGAGAGGCTCAGGATGGTTGTGGCGAATTCAACGAGCTAATAATGTGTGTGTGGTTGGGACTTGACAGTGGCTTTCTGAATGTGTTTATAGGGATAATAGAACAACAGCACCAACAAAACCCCTTCATGGCAAGCGAGTTGTTTTTCGGTTCAAGGTGACCCTAGAGAACAGGGAAGAGCAGCTGTAACTCTTGACAGCTGGGGGGGGGGGTGGCGTGGAGAGCCCCTCTCTCCCCCAGGGAACAGCTGGTCATTTGCAATCACTGACAGGGCGGGCTGCCTTTAAGTGTTAGTAAAAGATACTACGCAAATGATCATAGTGATTGAAGTTTGTTTTCAAAGAGAAGCTTTAAAAAGGGTCATTCTTGTGGGTGGGGCTCCATCCACCAAAGCATTTGTCAGAAAAATGCCCCCACTTGCTCACAACTCAATAAATTGAGTCACCATGATCGTTAGCCTTTCTCCCAACTCTGCACCACTGTTAACCTAAAACTACTGTCCAGACCAGCAGTTCTCAACCAGTGGGTCACGACCCCTTTGGGGCCCATCGATCCTTTCACAGAGGTCGCCTAAGACCATCGGAAAACGTAAATATTTCACTATATATAATGACATGTTATTTTGTGATGAATCATTATGCTTTAATTACGTTCAATTTGTAACAATGAAACTACATCCTGTCTATTATATATTTACCGTACGATTCATAACCGTAGCAAAATGACAGTGATGAAGTAGTAACGAAAATAATGTTATGGTTGGGGGGGGGGTCACCACAATATGAGGAACTGTATGAAAGGGTCGCAGCATTAGGAAGGTTGAGAACCACTGGTCTAACCCCTCAAAGGCTCACTCTCCACCCCTCCTCCAACTCCCATAAGCTTTGGTTATGAAGTACTTACCTATTTCTTTTTTGTTGTTGTTGTTGGGCATCACTGCTCTCCGGTGGTGGGAGTAGGAGGCCCAGCCCCACTGTTGGAATTGAACCTCTGTCCCAGTGGGCCGCAGTCCCGTGCACATTCACTACGCCACCGGGGCTCAGCCCGTACTTACCTATTTCATGTAAGGGAGGTCACATCGTATTTGTCCTTTTGCAAATGATTTCTTTCACCCAACAGTGTTGTCAAAGTTGGTCCAGGCTATGGCATACGTCTGAACGTCGTTTCTCTTTGTGGCTGCGTCAAATTCCATTGTATGTCCGTACCACACTTTCTTAGTCACATATTTGTGGATGGCCCCTTCCACTGTTTCCACCTTTGGGCTATTGTGAAAAGTAGTGCTATGAACATTAATGGGAAGAGGTTGGCTTTAAAAAAAGGGGGCCAGTTTAGTTGTTCATTTTCTTTTCAGATCTTTGTTGTGAAGTGGGGGAAGGTATACAGACCAGATCATCTGTTTTATATTCAACCATTTATACCCATGTTGTTTCATCTCATTCATTGCATGCAATCTCCTCAATGGACCACACTGACCCAATTCCTTGCTGGGGTTCCTGTTTCCAGTCCACCTTCTTTCCTCATGTTCTGAACTGTATCCTTCGGTAAGTTCTGCCCCTTTAATCTGAAATGCTTGATCATTGTAATCACTGGCCGTGAGGTCTGTTCCAGACGTGACAGATGATTAAGCATCACGTCTTGGATTCACACCAGTTTTGATCTAATTACTAAGCCTCCACTCTTTTTAGACTTTGAGTTTTGTTCTACCCTTTTCTTCTACTCTCTTCAGCACCTTCTAATCCGATCCCTTTCAGTGCAGTTCCTAGTGACGTAACAGCAAAACCAATCATGATTTGGGAAGGACTGGGCAGTACTTGACAGAGGAAAAATGTCTTAGCAGACGACCCAGAAGAACTACTGTTCTGGAAGATCTGGGCTCCGAGTGGAGCATAGCTTTCTTACTTGGTCTGTGAGCAGGGATGCAGAAGAGGACTAGGCAGGGATTTCTAGTGCAGGCGGGGTCGTTAACCAAGGAGGAAGGGGGTCCAGGGGATGGGTGCTCTTTGGGAATGAGAAGTCCGTGGGCTGTGACAGTGCAGTTAGCTTCCTTTCTGATGGTGACGATTCTCTAGTAGCATTGTCCTTCCTGGAGTAGCTGGGTACCATCTTCTGATAAGAGGAGCTTCCTCTTTTTATTTGAAGTTCTTACAGATATCATAACACTACATAGTTCAATCACATCAAGCAGAATTGTACAATTGCAATAGTAGCTTTCTTAATGATAATAAGTCATACTCAATTCTGTAAGAAATTCAAAAACTGAAGAAAAAGTAAAACCTTGACATGTTCCTAAACCAATAATAAGCTCAGAAACTTATGTTTCCTTTTTGTATTCTCACTCTTTATATAAATCTATATCTATCTATCCCCCTCAATGTATCAGCACAGTTTGGTGTATATATTATCATTGTGTGTTACACATTTATAAAAGCATTTTAGACTAGTGACTATATAAACTGTTTCTCAACATTCATTCCCTGAGCGTGAGGTCTTTTGTACGCCCCCCCTACCCCACCGCCTCCATTTTCATCTACTTTAACTCCTTCTGTTGCCACCTATAAATGAAAGTTGGGACTACCCTGTGCGTTTGCATTTCAGAGATAGACCCTAAGTGCTGGAAGGGCTTGAAGGCACACTAGGGACCATTGGGCTGAGAGGGTCAAAGACCCTGCAGTGGCATCCCATTTTGTCTATTGCAGCCCCTTTTCCTAGTGACTTTGACGTCCAGGATGCTGAATAAAAGGCTCCATTTCACCTTTGTAAACGCCTTCAAATTAGGAACTGTCTGGTGTATTTGTTATTCGGTCTCTGTGTCGCTGGGCTCACATGTGTGGTGCACCCTGGCTCGATGCCGACTCCTGCATCCCATGTGACTGAAGACAGCTGCCCCCCCCCATCACCTTCTAGGCTACACTTTTTACAGGAGCAGACCCCCCACCCCCACCCCCCAGCCTCTTCCTCAGGGACCTTTCAACCACCAACTCTTTTTTCTTTCTTTTTTTGTTTTTTTTTGGGGGGGGCATCACTGCCCTCTGGTGGTGGGAGTAGGAGGCCTAGCCTTTACTCCTGTGGAGTCACTGCTGGAATTGAACCTCATCCCAGTGGGCCACAGTCCTGTGCACAGCCACTACGCCACCAGGGCTCAGCCTCTTTTTTCTTTCTTTCTTTCAAGCACCAACTCTTTTCTTAATAGTCGAGCACTTAACCAATGCATCATTAGGACTCTTTGGGCACCTCATGGGTTAAAAACAAGATAAAAAAGCCTCAGTGCCATGGAATGGATTGTGACTGAGAGCAACCCTGTAGGACAGGGTAGAACCGCCCCTGTTTCAGTGACTGTCACTCTTCCTGGGAGTGGAAAGTCTCTTTTTTTTCCTGGGGAGAGGCTAGTGGTTCTGAACTGCTGAACTTATGTTTAACTCACTACACCCACTATACAATGTCCCAGATGAGGATCAATCTAGAACCCCTTCCCAGGGGCGTGAATAATGGAAAAGGGGGTGAGGGGTGACCAGGGACTATGTAAGATATGGGAAAAAATAATCTATAACTTGTTAAGGGTTCGTGAGGGAGGCCGGGTGGGGGAGGGATGGGGAAGAAATGAGGAGCTGATATCAGGGGCTCCGGTGGGAAGAGAAGGCTTCGAATACAATGATGGTGGCAATACGTGCAAATGTGCTTGACACACTGGAGGAATGTATGGATTGTGATAAGAGATGGAGGAGCCCCCAATAAGAGTATTTTTTAAAAATTTTCCCAGATGAATTGATGAGTTCCTGAATACATGAATGAGTCGAAGTAGGGAAGGCGGGCAACTGTTTTAACGATAGGCAAGTGGAATTTTAAATGTTTGTGGAGAAATTCCATTAGCTTTCATTCTGTTTTTCTTTTCTTTCTTTCGTGTGTGTGTGTGTGTGTGTGTGTATAAAAAAGAGGTTTAGGACTGAGCCCCAGTGGTGTAGTCTTTGTGTGCGGGACTGCGGCCCACTGGGTTGGTGGTTCAAATCCAGCAGCCGTTCTCCAGGAGCAAAGCTGGGTCTCTTACTCCCACCAGAGGGCAGTGATGCCCCCCCCAAAAGAGGTTTATATACAAGGGGAAATGAACATTGAGAAAACACCCCAGCCCAGTTCAGATCAAGTCCACGAGTCCAATATTAGCCCACGTGTCCAACAGCAATCCACAAAACCCTCTTCAGACTCATACACATACAATGATGCCGAATGTAGGAAGGTCACAGGTCAGTGGATAGAAAGTCCTTGGATCCAGTGGTGGTGTCAGCATCTCAGCGCTGGCAGGGTCTCTGATTGTTGTTTCCAAAATGCTCCAACAGCTTCACCTCTTCTGAAGAGCCTGGCCTTCTCAGTGGTTCTCAACCTGTGGGTTGCAACCCCATTGGGGGAAGGGTCGAACAGCCCTTTCACAAAAGATCCATTTTATGGTTGCTGTGTGTGTGTGTGTGGGGGGGGGGTGTCACACCACAAGAGGAACTGTCTTAAAGGGCCTCGGCATTGAGGAAGGTCGAGAACCTCGGCGCTGGACGCTTTAATGGAGAAAGATGAGGCACGTGGTTCCCGTAAAGATTTGCGGCCTGGGAACTCACAGGGGCAGTCTTACTCCGACCTTTAGGGCTGCTATGAGTCAGATTCGCTCGATGACAGGGAGCCAGTACAGAAAACCCCAATCTCTGCTCACGAGGGCCAGAAGAGAGAGAAATGTTCCTTTCGCTCCCTGGAGCTATTGCCAAACGATTCCCTCATCTTCCTCCTTTGGGACTCTAAATGACTGTGCCAGGGCACGACAACTTTCGAGGCCCTGGCATTATTTCTTGCAGATGTGAACCTTTTCCCTTGGATTTATTTTTGTTTCTTTCATATCCCAGGTTGTAATCTCTCTATAACGAGGACTTCTGTCTGTTTGATTCCTGGTCTAGGGCTGGGTAACATCAACACCCCTATCAAAGATCTCTCAGTACGTTAGCCTGTCAGTAACTTGTCCCCCTGCCCCTCATTCCCCACAATTCCCTCTGGTCTTTAATTGGCAGTACCAGTAATTACACCACGTCCAAAATGTCCATCTCCCACATTCTGTTCTTAGACCCACAGTTCCTGTCCTCCCAGACTCGTCTCACACTATGTTCCTTGAGCAGTGTTGTTCATTGAACATGACACGCCCTTTCCCAATTCCAGGCCTGTGCACGTCTTTCTACAGCTGCCCAGCAAGGTCTCCTTTAGCGTCTCACTTAGCTGGGGTAGTCTCCCTCTCCAAAACCCTTTAAACCATCACCCCTTCAGAGAAGCCTTTGCAGCTCACTTGAAAAGATTTCTCCCAGCCGACCTCTGTTCCGGGTACTGGTACCTGTGGAGGTAACTTTATTTGCAAATAGGATCGGATCATACAGATGGAATTCATTAAGATGAGATCTTCAAGGTCAGCTTGACCCAAGTCATGGTGTTTTAAATTGCCTCGTGTGCCTGTGAAAGCTGGACCATGCATAAGGAAGACAAGAGGACAGACAAGACAAGAGGCATTGATGGATGGCGCTGGGGAAGACTATTAAAAGTACCATGGCCTGCCAGAAGAACAAGCAAGCCCATCGGGGAGAAATACAGCCAGGATGCTCTTGAGGATGAAGGAGGATGGCAAGACCTCATCCCACACATGTTGGACTTGCTATCGCGAGAGACTGGTACCTTCCTTGGTAAAGCAGAGGGTAAGAGAAAAAGAAGACGAGACCCCTGAGGAGACTGATGAGGGGCTGCAACTATAGGCTCAAGCATCAAGACAATGAGGGGGAGGCATTGATGCTCTGTTAGGCATCAAGCTGCCATGATTCCTAGCCTACTGGGGGCCACCACCAACCAGCCGCAGGCACGCACTCTCTGTGTGACCAGTGTCCTTATAAGAAGGGGAGAGGCACAGGGGAGAGGCACACAGGATGAAACCATGTGACCAAAGAGGTCACACGGACCCATCAGACAAGGAAGGCCTGGGGCCACCCCAACCAGAGGAGACAAAGGAGCCTCCTCCCCTCCAGAGAGCCTGACCCAGCTGACACCAGGAAGTAAGACTCCTCAACCCAGAACTCCCAGAAAGTACATGCCTGTGGCCTCTTGCTCTATGGCGGTTGGTGATGGTAGACTCGAGGAAACTAATTCACGTTCTTCATTGCCTGTTTTTTTTATTTCATGGCACGCCCAATAATCTAGAATCGATTATTATGTATCATTTATTCCTTTATTCCTATTTCTTTCATTAGCACATTAGCTTCCCATTTGAATACTCAGTTTCTATCCTAGGGTCTATTATTCCTTACCAAAATTAAGCTGAGCATCTCTGCATATTGGATAGATACCAATATTTTTTGTATCATGAGATGCATCTGATTATAAGACACACGCAGTTTTTAGAGCAGGAAAGCAAGAAAAAATTGTTCTGAATCTGATAGTACCAGTAAACTGAAATGTTCTGGGGTACCATAGTTATGGACCAGGAGACACACTCCCCCCCCTACTTTTAGGGGAAAAAGTGTGTCTTATGGCCTGAAAAATATGGAATATATATGTATATTAAATGAATCACCTCTTGATAGCCTTTGTCCATTTTCCCATTGGGATATCTGCCTTCCATCTACTGATTTGTAGAATCTCTTTATACATTATAGATATTTTTGTTATATAGTCTATAAATACTTCCACCTGGCCTTTGATTGGCCTGCCAACTTGATCTGGGGTCACTTTCATATGTAACTTAGAGCTTCTGTTTTCTGATTCATTTAGAGAGCTCGCTTCTCTTGGTGGTATTTAAGTACATAAATAAAAGTTTGATGATATGCAGATAGTTATGGAGGAAGCTCTAGAAATATCTCCTTTACCCTCTTAGTCAAGACATGACCGGGCTCCAGAAGTGTGGCAGGGAAGAGACGTGGTCAATCCAGCCAGGTGGTGTCTGGATATTTTCTTGATATGGAGCTGCCAGCCCAGTCCAATGGGTGGCAAACACTACCTCTGGTTCTGCTCAGGGAGTAGTGAGCAGGATCCTGGGAGTAGGAGCCTGGGATCCACTCAGGGCCGAGCTTCCTTCTTCTTCTTCTTCTTCTTCTTCTTCTTTGTGTGTGTGTGTGTGTGTGTGTGCATCACTGCCCCGGGTGGGAGTAGGAAGGATAGCCTTGCTCCTGGAGAGCTGCTGCTGGATTTGAACCACCAACCCTGTGGGCCGCAGTCCCACACACAACCACTATGCCACTGGGGCTCAGCCCAAGCTTCCTTCTTATAACTAGGTCCTCACAACTTTTCCTCCCGGCTCTAAGAAACATGACCAAGTTTTGCTGTCCTTTTCTTAATGATTCAGCCGGTCACCCATTGCTCCTGCCTTTCCTGTACTCGTCCCAAAAATCTGCTGGGAAGTTTCACCTGTGGGGAGAGAGTCTGCCTACATGGGGTAAGTCCTTTAGTGTCAGGACAGTGTGAGGGGATTCTGCACTCCACTTCACCTCGAAATTCCTAAGCTCCTAGGGTGAGGGTGGGGGTGAAGGGCAGCTGATAGTGAGGAGTTTATGAAGGAAGAAAAGGTTTGAATTGTGCATCTCCTCACAGAAGGGTCACACGAAAAGAACGAGGCAGCCAAAGAATAGTGTAGTACCGATGGAACACACGACATTCCTCTAGTTCTTTTATGCTTCCTCACCTTCCCCCCCTCCTCCATTGCCATGACCTCACTTCTACCTTACAAATCCGGCTAGACCAGAGCAGGTGCACGAGTACAGATAAGAGTCCTCACCACCTGGAATCCAGGACGGATAACCCCCTCAGGATCAGTAATGAGAACCATGGTCCCATGATCCCATGAGGGTAGAGGGAAGGTAGGGAGAAAAGGGGAACTGATCACAAGGATCAACAAATAATTCCCCTCCCTACTGCACCCCAGGAAGACAAACAGCAGAAACGTGGCTGAAGGGAAACGACAGATGGTGTAAATGATGAAAATAACTTATGATTTATCCAGGGTCCATAAGGGTGGGGTGGGAGGGAAGGAAGAAAAAAAGGAGAGCTGATACCAAGGGCTCAAGTAGAGAGAAAATGCTTTGAAAATGATGATGGCAACATATGCACAAATGGGATTGATACGATTGATGTATAGATCATTTATAAGAGCTGTATACACCCCAGATAAAATGATTTTTAAAAAAGAAAAGATGGTTTGAAATGGATTTTGGTCGCAATTGTACAACACTGCTGGATATGATTGAACTATGGACTATAGGATATCCGAGTTAGCTCCCAATAAAATGGTCTGGGGGGAAAAATCCTCAGCTTCCCACAGCATGTGATTTGTGTTTTTCTTCTTCCATTTCAGTGGGACTGAGAGGGAAGAGATGGAAGCACAGGGATCCCATCAGCCACCTTGAACCCCAAACTGGATGTTGAAAGAGGTTTAGTACATCAAAAAAAAAAAATCCAGCTTCAGGTATACAATGGAAATACTCCATGGGAACCTCTTTTGGTACATTCCCAACTGGATAGCCCATGGGAAGACTTCCTGCATCACAGTCCTCCCTGCAAGGACCTTGTTGAAGAGCAGACTGGCTGACACTGACTGCTCTGTTGAGGAGGCAGACACTGCTGCCGGGGGGAGTTTACCGGATTCGTGGCTCTCTTAGGAATACCAACTCATAATCATATTCATTGCTATACCCACAGATTTTGTACAGATTCTGGAATGGAATAGGCCCATCCAATACCTCTCAAGCTTGTGTCATTGGATTGAGGCCCAAGTTACAGATTCACAAGCAAAACAAATGTTATTTTTGTTTTAAGCTACAAAATTTTACGGTCATTTACATTTTTTTTCCTGTTGTAGGAGAAAGCCTGGAAGAGACATGTTACGGTTGTGTTTTACACCCAGTGGCCTGTGACCTTCCTGAATTCTGCAGCATTGCATGTGACTTTGTGAGTTTGGAGAGGGATTTAGGGACTAACATCAAACTTATGGACTAGTGTCAGAGCTATGGACCTGATTTGGACTGGGCTGGGATGGTAGCTTGGTGTACAATTGCTTCTTCAGCCCAACCTAACACAGCGGCTGCTGTGTGACAATGTGCAACATTGTCACGTTAGAGTGAATTCATCTGATTCTTGAGCACCAAATTGGCCTGACATTAAGCAACATGAAAGCATTTAAGCTACTCTATCAGAAAACTCGGAATATTATTGACCTGCCTATTTCAAGAAGTCTTGTGAAACTCTATGCTTTGAAGCAAGTTGCACTGGTTCGCGCATTCAGGATACTGATCCTAATTCCCTGTCACTCAGGAAACAAAGTGAACTTCTCTGGAATGAATCATTCTTGGCGGAAAGGCATCACATGCCTTCCTTGGGAAATTTGCAATCTCATGCTTGGTCCCAGAGGGGTAAAGGATAATGATTTCATGTTGTTGGACGACTTTACTCCCTAGAGGTTCTGAAACATGGGTTCTCCTTTGAAAGGCAAGATGGCTTGTCCTTTTAAGAGGATATAACAAGGCTTTCTGTGGCATGACTCAGCTCTGGCGTTCACCACAAAGACATTTGTGTGTCCTTCGGGGGCTTGGTGCCAGGCGTGCAGACTGCCCAAACTTTCTGCCCATCTGCCACACGGAAGGCCAAGCACTGGCATCTGCCAGACCAAGGCGACGGGGATGTTGTCCAGGAACAAAGACCGCCATTGCTACTCCCCCAAGCAGTGGGCGAGCTGCCCAGGTAGGAGTTTCAGATCCCCAGAACCCTTCTCACTGCCTGACCCTCTTTATCGCTGCACAGTTGAATGAGATTAAAGGAGGCCAGTCCAGGTAGCTTCACTGGACAGACAAAGGAGAGTGTGCAGCTTATCAAGCATGGAACATGGGGCTGACAAGGGGTGTCTCCTTTGCTGGGGGAGGGGGGGAGTCCTGAAGGTGGTGATGAGTTATGGACTGAACTGCTGGGCCTTCTCTCCCATCCCTTTGATCATCCCCAAGTTCAAGGACCCCACGGCAGACCCAAGCAGGGGAGGCAACACATCTTCGGGGCGATGAGAGTTGGTTCTGGAGAGAGATGTCCAGTTGCAATCCTAGCTCTGTTATTCACTCTCTTACTACAGCCTGAGCTGCTTTGGGGCAAGATATCAGGTGTTCTTTTCACCGTAGACCCCCACAGTCGTTGACCTGAGGATGAAGATGGAACGCGGTCATTTATTTTGGAGCTGCCAGGACACCTGGCGGGGAGAGGGGATGATGAAGGGTGCGTGTGTAAGCCAGCTGTCATCAAGTCCCTAGGGTCTCTAATCGACTCAACTGCCAGGTTTGGGGGTTCCCAGCTTGGGCCACTGCAGTGTAAACCTGCAGGGAAACTCCCAGAAACAGAATCACTGACACAGAGCTCACCATTCTTCCAGCCAACGGGAGGGAAACTGGGGTCATTATACCTGCACCCTGTCTGTCATATGTTAAGGGCTTTCTGAGGGACATCCCCAGCTTGTCAATCATGTTCGTAGAAAGTGGTCTCTTGTAGGCCAAGGCAGCTCTCTGAACACGGCAGGAGTCAGGACAGACTGCCACAAGAGAGCGTGGGGGTAGGGACAGAGGAGTCGTACCATCTGCTCTGTTCCCAAAGCAGAGAAGAGAGAAGAACCGTCATTCTTAAGGAAATACAATGAGGCCTGTCAGGTCCTTAGCATGACGCAGTCATGTAACGACACTTGCTAAACGTTGGGTGCTTGACCTGGGACTCGGCACTTCTGCAGTCTTTCATTTTGCTCCTTGTCCTGGAACCTTGGAGCCTCAGCTCACACATGGGTGTCTGAAGAAAGAGACCCATGCCTTTGGTTTGGTTTGTTTAAAGTCAATGAACCAGGGTGTTATCTTCCAATAGAGACGAGGCCTCGTGGGATGTGATTTTTGGGAAACGGTGTTTCAGAGCATCCTGTCACCTGGTGGAACTGAGACCCAGCAAAGTGAAACTGCAGGTTGCAAGAAGGAGAGGGGTTTTCTGCTCGGGACCCCTGCCACGAGCCCGGAAGTCAGACTGGGCAGTGGTGCTGCCTGGGGGTGAGCGGGTACAGCACCCTGTGAGGACACTGGGAAACCGAAGGTATTAAGAGCTGCCCGTGCTTACATCCAAATATTGTAATGCCGATGGTTGGGTGTTAGTTAGAGAAGCTGTGTTTGGCGAACTTCACATTGGCTAGGGGTCTTGTTAGCTTCTTTACAGCACAGCTTACAAAGCAATGAGGAGCTGATACCAAGGGTTCAAGTAGAAAGAAAATGTTTTCAGAATGATGCTGGCAACCTATGTACAAATGTGCTGGACACATGGATGGATGGATTGTGATGAGAGCTGGAAGAGCCCCCAATAAAATGATTTAAGAAAAAAAAGTTACAGTCTTGGAAACTCACAGGGGCACTTCCACCCTGCCTTCTAGGGTCACTCTGAGTGGGCATCAACTCGATGGCAGTGAGCTTGGGGTTTTTTGCTGCCTTAGAGGATTTTCTTTTAAATCAACTTATTTTTTTGCTGTAAAATAGATGATTTTAATAGGAAATCAATTTCAGAATATGCACATCAAACAGATAATGAATGAAAAGGATCTTTTTCAAATACCTGATAACATAATCTGTTATCAATTTGAGAGTATTAAGAGCGCAGGGGTGAAGTTTAGCCTGTCAATCAGGTCCCAGTTTGATGACCTCATTCGGAGGCTCTAAGGAGGTAACCAGCTCGCTGGAGGCGGGGCACACATTCACGTGCTGCAGGACATTCCTGTTGCCAAGCTACATGGACAGTGGTTCTCCCCTGTGGGTTGCTACCTTTTTGGGGTCAAACGACCCTTTCACAGGAGTTGCCGATTCCTAGCTGTAACAAAATGACAGTAACAAAGTAGCAACGAAGATAATGTTATGGTTGGGAGGTCACCCCAATATGAGGAACTGTGTGAATGGATCGCGGCCTTGGAAAGGTTGAGAACCACTGCACATGGAGCTGTGCTGATGGCAGCCAGAGTTGGAGCTGGAGGCGTCATGCGGAGACCGATGTCAGTGCTAAGATGCTTCCACCACCACTGGACCCACAAGACTTCCCGCCCACTGATCTGTGATCTTCCTGCACTGGGCCACATTGCATGTGTGGCATGAATCTGAAGAGGAATTTATAGACTGGTACTGGACATATAAGCTAATATTGGACTTTTGAACTGGACTGGGATGTTTTCTTAGTGTACAATTACTCCTAATATAAAGCTCTTTCCTAAATGCATATGCGTATCTATAAATTTGTGTCTCTAGTTTACCTAGACTAACTGTGTATACATAAACATATATCTATTATTCTTTTTTTTTTTGGGGGGGGCATCACTGCTCTCCGGCGGTGGGAGTAGGAGGCCCAGCCCCACTGCTGGAATTGAACCTCCATCCCAGTGGGCCGCAGTCCCGCGCACAACCACTACGCCACCGGGGCTCAGCCCTCTCTATTATTCTTAACTTTACATTACAGTCTTTCCATTTTTCCTGCGTTCAAAATTTAAAGAGCAACATAATATGATAAATATGTGGAAGTTCCACAAGAAATGGATTTTTGTCAGCAAGGGATTTTTCCTCCTCTCCTTTTGACAACTTACACTGGGGACAATAAAGATTAAGGACACGAGAGAAAGGGAGGAGGTATACACAAGTTAAACTCGACCTCCAGGTTGAGTACTGACTTATCATTAAGCTTTCAGAATCCCTTTCATTTGCGCTTAGTTCCAACAATTCAAAGAATCAGCCTGTGAAAAAATATTAAACCAAAAGAGAAAGCAATGATCATTTTAAAAGCACAAAAATATTAAAACAGGTTTTACAGCACAGTCTATGCATTATCCTATATTATTATTATTATTATTATTATTATTATTATTATTATTATTTCAGCTCTTTGGTTTGATCCAGCTGGATATTGAATCCAGACTTACAGGTTCTAGTGTTTGTAAGAGAATTTAACTGCTTGATTTTCAGGGCCAGAATGTTTCTCTTCTGTCCTGGATTTGCATTCAATTCTCTCTCAAGTTCAGCTGACAGGATCAATAAAAGAAATAGTGACTATGAGATACAGAACAGATGCTCCGCATTTTGGAGACTCTGAAACCTGTTCCCCCAACAAAGCAGTGAGTGGTGAAGGCAGGGACTAGTTCAAAGTCATCTTGATCTCCTCTTTGGTCTGACTACAGGCTCATTCAATGGCCCAAATAGCAGCTAACCCTGAAATGTTATTTGACACATTTGTTCTGTTAGGCCTTAAAAACTGTGCACTCTGTGATGATGTCATTTTCTCTCGATGGAGCCAATGGTTACAAGAAAGACGTGGCAATCCAATAGAAAGAAGTCTCAGCACAGCAAACTGTCCCCTGAAACCCATTGGCTTTCATGAGTGAGAATCACTTTGAGACAACTGGTGTGGATTTTTTTCTTTATTATTAATTTAAAAAATTCTTTTATTGGGGGTTCTTACAGCTCTTATAACATTCCATACATCAATTGTATCAGGCATGCGTGGACCTATGGTACCATCATCATTTCCAAATTAAATATATTTGTAAAGGAAAACTGGTGATGCAGTGGGCTACTCATTGAGCCACTAACCAAAACGTCCGCGGTTCAAACCCAGCAGTCTCTCCACAGCAGAAACACGAGCCTGTCTACTCCTGGAAGAACTTAAAGTCTTGGGAATCCTAATAAGCTGTGATGCTCTGTCTGATACAGGTGTCATGAACAATAATGGACTCCAATGCAAAGAGGGCATTTGGGGGGGGGGCACAAGTGGTAACCTTACCATCAAGGAACCTAGCAGACATCACTCAAACCCTATGATTAAAGTGAATGAGGCAAATGAGTGTCTTGCATCAAGGACAGTGTTGCTGGTGGGGTACTCTACCAAACACTTGTCACCTGAATCTCATCTTGAGGAAAATTTGACAGACCCAAACGGAGAGACTGTCTCTAAAAAATTTCCCTGAAAAAGAAATTGCCCTGAACTCTTAAAAAAAAAAAGAAAAGGCGATGTTGATGTGATTCAACTATGGGATGCTATGCTACTTGTATTAACTCCCAATAGAATTTTTTTAAATTTAAAAACACAATGTTAAGGAAACACTGAAAAACAGAACAAATAAAATCTAACTCCTTGGTACATCTGGGACCCCTTCATTTTTCACCTCTGGTATTTAGTGGGAAGCTCCTATCCCACTGTTAGTGTGTGCTGCCACCTGTAGGGAACCTGTTTAACTACAAGTATCAGAAGAATCAGGCCTCATCCCACCAACCACAGGACTAGAAGCTCCTCGGGACATAGATAGCCTACTAAGTGATTTAGGAAATCCATATCACCATGAAAAAATTTCTCCCGTTTCATTCAAGATGCCAAAAAATTTTGAAAACACAGAAATTTGAACATAACTTCAAGAAAATAATCCTATCTTGGAAGGTGTAAAAGCAGGAGAACTGTTGCAGATTAAAGGAGCAGGGAGTTGACAACTAAATAGATTCTATGCCCAAAGTGCTAATGGATCAGGCAAACCTAGCCTAGCTTTTGCCACCCAGAAACCAGCTTTGGTGGATGCTTGACTGCCACGGCTGTCAATTCGGAAAGGCGTAGAGTGGGAGAAGAATGTGTAACAAATCCCAAATCACAAAATGGTCTAGACTTCCTGATCTGACAGACCCAAAATGAGAGACCGTGAAACCCCCATTTTTATGACCCTGAGTCACCCTTTAAGCAACAAATTGACCTCACCCCTATGACTCAGTCAAACGAAAGACAGGCCCCCAGGGCTGAGCCCCGGTGGTGTAGTGGTTGAGTGCGGGACTGTGGCCCACTAGCTCGGCGGTTCAAATTCAGTAGCAGTTCTCCAGGAACAAGGCTGGGTCTCCCACTCCCACCAGAGGGCAGTGATGGCTACCCTCCCCCCCCCCCCAAAAAAAAACACCCCAAAAGACAAAAGAAAGGCCCACAAGGTGAGCCACACCACCAGGGAAGGACACATTCTTTAGAACAATCCACCATGTGGGGTTGGAAGGGCAGCACGTGCCAGGGATGTCAAGGTTTTGTCAATATTCTGCCCAACACCACAATTCAAATGCATCAAATGCCCCACGGGCTTACTTATTCATTGTCCGGCTTTCACATGCAAACCAGAGGGTTGAAAATGGTATGGCACCCCACCCAGCTTAGTGGTTTCTTTTCAATTGAGGTGAAATGCATACGCTATAAAACCAGCCATGCGGAAAAAACTAAACAAAAACCAGCCATGCTAAAGCATAAATCCAATAGTATTTGGAGCATTCTGAAGCCCCCAAATATTGTCTCCTAAAAGAAAACCTGGTATGTTTGGGGGGTTATCCATGTGGTATCTACTTATTTTTTTATTATTAAATACTTTCATTGGGGACTCTTACATCTCCTCTCACAATCCATACATTCATCCATTGTGTCAAGCACATGTGCACATACGCTGCCATCATCATTTCCCAAGCACTCTCTTCCCTCTTGAGCCCTTCATATCATCTGCTTCACTTTTTATCTACTTCATTTTTTTCTAACAATCAAATAATACCCCACTGCATCCTATGGGGTCTCTCCTTCAGCATTTAGTGGACGTTGGCGCTGTTTCCCTTTTTCGGCCCCTGCGGACAATGCTGCTGTGAACCTTTGTGTGGACGTATGTTTCCATTTCCCCGGGGGAAAATTAGGAATAGGATTTCTGGGCCATAAGATAAGTGTTAATGTGTCCTGTGGCTGCAGTGTTTAAAGGACTCTTTAACGAATGAAAGAGGCTGAAGGTCAGCAGTTGGACCAGCTGTGCTGTGATGTGACCGTCTGCTTCTATAAAGCACGCAGCCTGGAAAGCACGACAGGGCAGGTCTGTTCTGATCTACAGGTTCCTCGTGCGTTGGAATATTCCAGAAAAAGATGCATTTCCTTGACAGTAACTTTCAAAGGCACGGACAAATGATTTTCCAACGTGGTTGCCTCATTATGGTATTTATACTATTCGTCCAACTCTTCTCGAATTTCGATCTTATTTCTAAGTAAGAGATTGCTTGGGGGAGGAGGGGGTGAAGTGTACCTGGCCAGGCAGGAGGAAGTCGAAACTTCTACCTGGGGAAGCCATGGGGGAGCCTGTGCAACAAGGGGTATAAACTGAGGTGGTGAGAGTGACAGACAGGGCGGTTTCTGGGGAGATTCCAGTGGAAATTTTTCTCGGGGGTGACACATTTTGAAAGTGCTACCAAAACACTTCCATGATCAGAACCAGGGCCACGGCGAGTAGAGAGAGTGGGTTGTGTCCAGCCCTTGTCTTCCTTCTTCTGCAGCAGCCGCAGCTCTGGGAATGGAATGGGCCGAGAATCTACTTTTATAAAGGGGCCTCCATAGGAAACCATCATTTTGCTTACAGAAAGCTGCCTGCCTCCCCCTTGCTGGAACCTCACATGCTTGCTTGGGTGGTGAAGCGAGAATCTGAACATGAAAAGTCAAAGGCTGTATGTAAAGCCGTGGTTGACTGAGGATGACATCTAAGGCCTCTAGTTGGTTCGCATCGAGGTAGGTTAGTTACTCAGGACACTCAAGAGAAAATGGTCCCCCAAGCCAGCACCAGGATCCCCTGGGAACTTTGTTTGAAATGCAGACAGTCAGACCCCCTAGCTCTGTAGAACCAGAATCTGCCTTTCAGCAAGATCTCCTTCTCATCCTCCAGGAGGGGCAGGCACCTTAAAGTTTGAGAAGCCCTATTTCAAGAGCAAAACCCTTAAACTTTCCTACTGATAACTGTCAGCTGTGACCGCTTACAAAGCATTCAGATGCCCATCAGCCAAGTTGCTGTGGAGTGTCCTGGAGTCAACTGGGACTCTGGGGGACAGTAAAGGACAGGGTGGGGTGACTCCAGAGGATTTCTGAGGGTCATGTACTCTGGTGCGAATTTGATTAAAAGTGTAAAGGTGGAGTCTAGCCTGTCAATCTGGAGATAGCCAATGAGACCTCTGTGTGGGCATGGCTTCCTCCTGAGTATTCTGGGAAATTTGCTGCTTCCTTCTTGGAGGCAGGAAATACTACCTCTGTTCAGCTCAGTCCTTGCGAGACATTGCAGCTGACAAGATAATATGCAGCATGCTGATAGATTCTGAGTCCTGGAAACTGGAGGGGCTAGAAGAGAAGCCACATGGGCTTACTCTCATGGAAACAGACCTCTGAAGCTAGAAAAGCCAGGTCGAGATCCCTACCAGTGCTGAGATGCTGCTACCACCATTGGATACATAAGACTCTGCACCCACTGGTCTGTGATGGTACTGGCTTCCATCATTGCCCGTGCTTTGTGAGTCTGAAGAAGACTTTATAGACTAGTATCAGATACATGGGCTAATATCAGACTTATGACCTTGGGCTGGACTGTGTTCGGATGCTTTCTCAATGTCCCATTCCTCTTATATATAAACCTCTCCCTTATAAATATGTGCGTGTTTATGAATTTGTTTCTCTACTCTGCCAGGACTAACACAATTTCCTAGGATGAAATCTTCCCAGGGTAGCTCTTCAGATCTCTTCTCTCAGGGAGCCCCACTGATGAGCTTGCCATTAAGTTCATCGAGAGCGATTAGAAGTACCCATACGACTTCCAAGGCTGAAGTATTTCCACCAGAAGATTGCCACATCTTTCTCTGGCAGACAGGCAACTGGTGAGTTCAAATCACTGACCTTCAGGTTAGCTGCTAAGTGCTTAACTCCTGCACCACCAAGCCTCCAATCTCCCTGCCATTGGGTCTGTTCTGAGTCAGAGGCCTGGCCCGCTGGGTTGCCAGGGCTGTTATTCTTTTCCTGGGGCTGGAAGCCTGGTCTTTCTTCCGTGGCTGGTGGTGAGGTTAAGCAGCACAATGAGAAAGCAATCTGCGAGCCAGCAGGACCACCAGGGCTCCCTCACTGAGCCACCACAAAGAGGAATTCAGTGAGTCTAGGGTGAGGTCTATGGATACAGGTCAATGTAAAGAAAATCATCCTCTTCGGGGTGGGAGCATTAAACGGAGAAAAGATCAACGTGGTTAAAGAGATCATCTTGTTTGGATCCAGACTCTTAGAAGCAGCAGTCAAGATAGCAAAGGGCACACTTCATTGGGCAAGGCTGCTGCACAAGATGTCAAGGTGTCAAAAAGCAAAACTGTCCCTTGGAGAACTAAGGTGGCCTGGACTCACGCCGTGGTATTTTCAATCACCTCACATGTACTCTCTAACATGCATGTGAAAGCTGGGCTTCAAATAAGAAAGCCGGAAGAGAAACCTATGCCTCTGAACTGTGGTTCTGGCAAAGACTCTTGAAAAGACCATGGACTGCCCAAAGAACAAACACATCTGTCTTGGAAGAAATACAACCAGAGGCAAGGATGGTGAGCCAATCTTCTCATGTACTTTGGACATGTTGTCAGGGGAGACCAGTCCCTGGAGAAGGACATCATGCTTGGCGAAGTGTCTGGGTGCCAGAAAGAGGAAGACCTTCGACAAGATGGGTTGACCTTCCAGTGGCTGGAAGGATGGGCTCAAGCACAGAACAGTGTGAGGATGGCCAGCACCCAGGGGTGTTTCCCCCTTTGGTACTTAGGGCTGCTGAGTTGGACCGACTCCAAGGCACCCTTCAACAGGGGAGACCCTGAAATGGGCACTGCAACAAGCCTTTGGGTGAGCCTTACCCTCTTACCCATCTGATAAGTGGAAATTCATAACCCCTCCCTCCGCATCTGTTCTGACTTACTTTAGGAAATAGTACTTCAAAGGCAGAGATGGAAAGAATATGGGCCCCGAGGAGAACCCTTGGGTGGCACGAACGATTCCCTTGGTTGTTAACTATAGTGTGTTAACTAAAGGACTGTTAACTAAGCGAGCAGAGGGAAGTCACTCTAACATGCCCGGGAGGAAAGGCTGGTGATCTACTTCTAAAAAATCAGCCATTGGGAACCAGATGGAGAGCCCATCCACACTAATATCCAAGCGTGGTTGTGGGTCACGGGGGCTCAAAGGCAACTTGGCTTATGTTCTGATGAGGGAAAGTGCAGGAGTTTTGTGTCCCCGGGTGCGGGTGGTTGAGGTTCGGTGGTTGTGTGCTATTGCAAGGGTCTCTGAAATGCCCCGAGGTTGCAGGAGAGACTGCCACACCCAGGGTTGGCAGTTTCTCCAGCCTTAGACAAGGCCTGTAAAACCTCTGCCAAACATTAGGCACATGGACTTTATTCCTCATCCAAAGACCGACTATACTCATTGTTACTCAGAATAGAAAACCAAGACTCAGAAGAGGTGGGGCGATGGGCCCAAGGTCCCTCAGCTGGTAAGTTGAGTCAGGTTCTGGATTCAGAAACTTCTAGCTGTGGTGCTGCCAAGCAGCCTGGTTTCACCCCAAGTACACATCTGACCAGTGTGGCAGCTGGAGCCCTTTCCTTTCTTTCCCTCTCTAGCCTCTGGCTCTCAGCGGGTGACAGCAGGGGATTTTGTTCCACTTTCAGCTCGGGCTGTTTCCCTGCTGTGAAGCTCTGGGCTCTTGTTTGGATTGCATGGGTTATACTTTGGGCTGCTCACTGCACGATCTGCAGATGGACTCCACCAGTTCTCGAGGGAGCTTTTTGCTCCCTGTAACGATTTACATCAGAAGAAGTGAGGCCAGAGTGCTCCTTAGAATAAAGTGACCAGATTTTAGGTGAGACATCATTGACAGGGAGGAGGGGGTTGGTTCTTGATTAAAAATTTGGTCTATATGGAGCAACAAAATTTTCATAGAAGACAAAAATAGTATTGTAATATATTTATTTTAATTTTAAAATGCTGTGGGACATTGTTAAACTGTTAAAAAGTGGACTGGTCACCTTACCTTAGAGGCCAGGATGGTAAAAGTGCTTCTGACATACCGTATTTGTTGGACTGTAAGACGTATTTTTCTCTCCTCCAAAGTGGGGGGGAAATGAGGGGGTGTCTTACAGCCCGAAGGTGTGGTCCCCCAGAACACTTGTCTATGATCCCATGTGTCCACTTACTGTCCACTGCAGTTTGCATGCTGTGGACTGCTGTGTGTTCGGGGGAAGTCCTACCTCCTGGAGTCTTCCTGTCAGCCAGGTCACATGATGGTCACAGCGCATGCCTATCCTCAATTGTTCATGGACGTGATGATGGTTCTTTCCACCGCGATTGAGTTGATGTTGTTAAATATTACTGCATTTGGCTTTATTTTAATAAATATCTTAGTATGCCGGTGTTATTTGGTTCAGAATATTGTTTTCTTGTTTTCCTGCTCTAAAAACTGGGTGCATCTTATGGACAGTTTGGTCTTATAGTCCGAAAAATGCGGTACTTTGGACATGCTGTCAGGAGAGAGCATTCCCAGGAGCAGGACCTGGTGCTCGGTACAGTGGAGGGGCGGTGGGTGACGGGGAGGAAGACCCTCGATGCGAGGGATCGACAGAGGGGCTGTATCAGTGGCTCAGGACCGGAGCCGAGGTGCTGATGGCTCAGGCCCAGGTAGTGTTTTGCGGGTTTGCTGACCTGGGGCCACCGAACCACGAAGATTTACCACAGTTCTACTCGGGGCCCTTTGGGGCCCCTCTCAGTCAGATACCAGTCAGCAACGCCTGCAGGGAAGGCGGGGTGGGGTGGTATATGTGGGGATCGCCTTATTTGTAAGATGAAAATTATACTATCACTTCATTTAGGCCTTATGAGGATTAAAGGGAAAAATATGTATTAAAAAACCCCAATGAGGGGGTTCAAATGCAGCGGCGACGCTCAAGAGTGGCACTGGGTAGCTCCCACAACCACCAGAGGGCAGTGATGCCCCCCCCAAAGGAAAAAAAAACTCAATGAGGGTAGAAAAAAAAACAAACCCAACACCAGGAAGTATGGGGAGCTGATGGGGTGCGGGGGTGTTAAGTGGAAGGAGGATATTTCAAGAATGATGATGGCAACAAATGTGGACTGCATACAATTGATGTATGTATTGATCCTGATAGAACTTGGATGAACCCCCAATAAAATGATTTAAAAAACCCCCAAACCAACACCCCGCTAACATTCCTGGGACATCATTGTCATTGACAGTTGCCTGAGTTGCAACTGTTCTCGGTGTCTCTGGGTACAGCAGACACAGCACCCGTCCTGGGCCACAGCAGCAGCCCCCAGAGGGGGTGGGGGGAAGAGGGAGAATGGGGGGGCGATGACTCGGTGGTGCAGCAGGTGACACGTGGAGCTGCTCACCGCTAAGTCTGGAAACCACCAGCCTCTCTGGGGGACCAAGATGAAGTTTTCTGCTCCCATAAAGACCTCAAGCCACGGAAACTCCCCCAGGGCTCTTCGACCCTGTCCTATGGGGTCACTCTGAGTCAGAGTTGACCTGGCAACGCAAACGGGGATTTTGCCCCCCCCCCCCCCCCCCCCAGTTCTTTTCTTGTGTTTTGTTTTTCAGACAAGGGACTGCCTTGGTTCCTCCAGCTTTCCCACTTCAAATTCCAGAACACTCCAAAGTTGCTGGCCAGCCCTGGGACGGCCTGTTCTGTCAGGTGCCTTTATCTGCTCTTAACATGTGTGGCCTTGGGAGTGGGGCTTGTTAGGGACCCTGTGACCTAAATGTGGGTGGTCACCCAGGTCTACTCCTGCAGACCTCTCTCTAATGCAGCGGTCCCCCTGAAACAAACAACTAACTTAGGCCACTCAGTTGACTCCCACTCCTGGTTGTCACCAGGTCACTCTTCCACTCTGAACGGCACCCCATAGTCTTTATCTGCAGTGTCAAAGGCAGACCACCAGGCCTCTCTTCTAAGGCATGGGGGTGGGGGGGTGGACAGACTGATGTCTCAGGGAGAGGAGACTGAGAAGTCGCTGCTAATGGGTTGGTTTCCTTATGTGAAGATTCCCTTCTCTTTCTTGCATGTAAAATTCATAGGGTTGTCCCACAAAATATTTATAGGAATCTCATAGCCCTGGGGTCTACTCTCTGCCCCACCTCTACTCCTCACACCCCCCAACCCCAGGTTATCTCTGATTTGAGGAAAAGAAATGCCTTTCGCTAATGACCCTCACCTGTTTGATAGTCAGCTCTCCAGTCCTGAGAGATAATACCAAGAAAAAGGAAAAATGACCATGGGGAAAAATAATGAGAATTTACAATCATTGTGCTAAAATAGGCAGCGATTTCCCCACCCCCTAGGCTTCTGGCCTTAGGGGCAGTATAAATAGGAGTGCCACCATATCCACGCTGTCTTTTTCTAAGGTGACACCCTTTGCGTTAAATTAATTCCAGCCGCATTTCCAAAGGGAACGACCACCGCTCAGCATTAAAGAGAAGGGCCATTACCGGAAAATCGCTGCGGACGGGCTCATGCTACCTCTGTCTCCCGGTGACCTTGAGCCAGGTACGCAGCTGTGCGGCGCCTTGATCTCCTCCTCTACGTCCTGGTGGTGAGGCCGGGGACTCCCTGGCCGCAGGGTTACAGAAAGGAAATGAAATGAAAGTGTCTGGTGCCCCAGAAATGGGGCTGCTTTCTGATCCTCTCAGTAGCAGAGTTTCCGCGTGTAATGTGAACCCCAGGATTTTAAGGCTAACTACCCTCTCCCCAAAGTGTGATGACAATCTGATAGGCAGTGGCTTGGCACGATAACAAATGGGCGCACAGGCAGGGATGGAATTTAGAATCAAGGATCGCATCCCATTCTCTCCCAAGTGTCTGTGCAAAAGGCACGTGCCCAGATGTCCTTCGTTGTAGGAACGCGCCCTGCGGGAATCCTGGGCAGCTAAGGAACGAGTCAGACGCTGACCGCAAGGTCAAGGTCGATGGTTCAAACTCACTAGCCGATCTGCTCCCACAAAAATTGATAGCCTCAGAAAGGCTCGGTTTTCCTCTGCCCGAGTCTAGAATTGCTATTGGTTCAAATCAATTTGATTTGCTAGGAGCTGGTATCGATTTGACCGCAGGGCGGGCATTTTAGTTGTGTTCTCTCTCTCTCTCTCTCTCTCTCTCTCTCTAACACACACACACACACACACACACACACACACACACATACACACACACACACAACCCCCTCCTCTCCCCTCCCTCTTCCCTTCTCCCCCCTTCCTCTCCCTTTCCCTTCTCCCCTCCCCATTATCCTCTGAGTTTTTGGAAGAAAGACTTGAAATCCGAGGGTGGTTCAGTTAGCACCCTTGGCTGCTAATCAAAGAGATGGCCATTCTCGAGTCCACCGGGCACATCCTGGATGTGAGGCCCTCCCCCTTCTAACCAAAGCAGCCTCCGAAAGCCCCAGGGAGCCGAGCTGTGCTTCCACGGTCCGTGGGGTTAACCAGGAGCTGGAAACAGGGCTCTGAAGGCAACTCCTGTTTAATAGCCTGCGGGGCTCTGTGGGCTGGGTGTGCTAAAAATAACCGGAGAAATCAAAACATAATTGTTGAAACACATTGAGGGGCTCCTCGGCACCAAAACCCCCGAGCCAGGCCCCCGAGGTTCTTTCTATTGAGAGACGAGCACCAGCGCCGTCAGTCATTCCTGCCAGGCCCGCCCCCGCCAGGGCCAGGGGCTCGCCTGCTGCCCGCCTGGCACGCCGCGCAGTTCTTCAGCCCCACAAATGTCCCTTTGAAACGAGACACACGAAAATAAAAGTTTTCAAGGCCAATTTCACAATCGTATCTTCTGTGAAAAGCAACACCAACGAGGCTATGAAAAATTACAAGCAGTCCAAACACTTCCAAGGCCTTCTTTCCCTTAGCCCGGGGGTGGGTGGGTGCCTTTGTTCTAAGCAACTGCAAGAGCCACAAAGCTTTTTCTTTCTTTCTTTTCCTTTTCCTTCCTTCCTTCCTTTTTTTTTTTTTTTTAAAGAACACATCTGGTCTCAATCTTTATACACCAGTGGACGAAAGCAATTAGACAGCTCTGCTTTCCATGTCATCATAATGAAAGTCATATATTTTCCATGGTTGTCTCATTTGGGTACCCAGCTCAGCAGAAAGTGCTGAAGTGGAATTTTAAATGCGGGTCTTTCACCCCACAGTCTTGTGAGTGACCTGAGGGATCGGTGCTCCAGCATCTTCCTGAACCCTCAGAAGAGCTAGGGTAGGTAGAAACAGATGTGTGCCCATCAACGTCAACGTAATTTACACGCAGGAGGGTCCGCCCCCACCGCCAGCCAAGCTCTCTCACAAGACCTGGCGTGTGGGAACGTGTCATTAGCATCCGCCCAGACCACTCCCCTAGAAGCGTCTACCTATCAGGGGGCACTTCCCAATTCCGGGCTCGCTATATATAAAGGGGAGGAAGTGACCCCCAGGGACCCAGGGCGACCCAAAGCCGGAGCTCAGCCAAAAGAGAGACCGGATTGGTTCCTACAGAGCCTGTTACCTGCAGGACGGAGAACTGGCCTCCAGGGTGTCTTTCCAAGACTGGAGATTTTCTTCTTGGAAACCTTTCACTGTGAGTTGGAGGAAGGCTTCCAGGGCCTGGGTCGTCTAGTTTTACATTTGACATTCCATACACACTCAGATTCCCCGAAACCATTCCAACCCCTTCAGGGCACGATCCTCTACCCCTCTTCCTCCTGTCTCTGGTTTCTATTCCTTCTGCCTTCTCCACCCTCTGAACTTTGACCTTGGGCGAATGCTGCCCTGGCAATCTTAACCGGGAGCTCGGTTCTAGCCCTGAAGGGCAAGGGTCATAGTCTTGGAGGTCCCACCTGGGACTCGCCATCTGACCTGTACGCCTGGTCTATTTTACCATTCTCAGTTCTGTTAAGGCTGTAAATCTTTACCACAGGTGCAGGTTGCTACATTTTTCTTCCCTAGGATCTAACAAGCGCAGGGTTTGAAGGTTTCGTTAGAAGCGGAGTGCTTTAACCGCTGTGCCACCAGGGCTCCTGACCCTGGTGAGTTAGAAGACGGCGCCCCCTCCAGGCGGATGCAACTCTGTTCCCTGGGTGAGCACACACTGAACTCTGGGCAGAAACAGCCTCATATCCAGGACACACGGTTGGGTGAGCAGAACTCACTCTGGACTCTGGCCCACTTTCTTCTTGCCCAGAACAGCCTAGTGCAGGGTGCTCGGGAGCTCCTGTCAGTGGTGGCTTTGGTGGATGTCTTAGACACTCTCCTCCCCCCAACCATCTTAAAATAGATCATTTGCATACACATTAGCTGTCTTTTCAAGCGCATCTTTGTTCAGTAGAGGGTGTGTGATGCTTACTGGTAGGGAGAGATTTGGGGCAGAGCAGTCCAGACCTGGTTTGATTGCTAGTTTTGTCCTTTACTAGCTAAGTGCACTTGTCCAGCCCTAATGCATCATGGGGTTTCCAGCTTCCTTATTGATATAGTTACGTAATCTCATATCATCCAGAGGATATTAAGAGGGAAGGGATGGAGTCTAGTCTGTACATCAGGTCACACAGCCTGATTGAAGCCTCCTTTTGGATGTGGCCTTCTCATGAGGGAACTTCCTCTTTTTCTTTCTGAAGGTGGGCCGCCCTGTCTCTCTGCTGTTCATTCCTCTTGACAAACCACATAGAGCTGATGGCAGCCAGAGCCCTGGGGCTAGAAGAGTCATGTGGAGGCCAGCTCGAGTGCTGAGATGGTTCCACCACCACTGGACTCACAAGACTTTCCCGCGCCTCCAGTCTGTGGTCTTCCTGCACCCAGCATCAGTGCCTATGCTGTATGGATCTAAAGAGGGATTTATGGACTGGTATTGGATATATGGGCTAATATAGGACGTATGGACTTGACTGGGTTTGGGATGTTTTCTCACTATACAATTGCTCTTTGATCCAAAGCTCTCTCTTACACACAAGTGTCTCTGTATTAGCTTCTCTGAACCCAGACTGACACCCTTATCTATAGGACATGAGGATTCCTCCAAGAACACTTCCCATCCAAAGTCTAGATGGGTGTGTTAGTCTGGGTCGACCAGAGAAACAAATCCAGAGACACTCATGCATGTAACAGAGAACTTTATATCAAAGAACAATTGAACATTGAGAAAACATCCCAGCTCAGTTCAGATCAAGCCCATAAGTCTGCTATTAGCTCATATGTCGAGTACCAGTCTGTCAATGCCTCCTCAGACTCACACAACATATGCAATGACAGAATGCAGGAAGATCACAGGTCAGTGGGTAGGAAGTCTTGTGGATCCAGTGACAATGGAAGCATCCCAGCACTGGCATGGGTCTCCACATGTCTCCTCAAGCTTCAGGGCTCTGGTTCCATCAGGGTAGATCCATGTGACTTATAACAGGACTATTGAAGCAGAGAGAGTGTGTCCTGCCTCCACTGAGTTTGTTACCTCCAAAGCGCCTCCAAATGAGAACATGGAGCTGTGACCTGATGAACAGGCTAAATTCCACCCCTTCACTAAAAATGTTTTATTTTATTGGGGGCTCTTATAGCTCTTATCATATATGCATGCATTGTGTCATGCACCTCTGTACATATGGTATCAACTCCCTTTTTTTAACCCTCCCTCCTCCCCTTTACTCTAATCGACTCAAGTTGACACCAGATTATGTAACTACCACAACTGATAACAAAGCTGATGGTTCACTGTATCCTCCTCCTGTTGTTTGTCTACAAAGAAGATTCTTCTAACTTACAGTCCTTTCTTTAACCATCTCCCCCCCCCCCCCAACCTCACAAGCTCAGTGACATTGAGCCAAGGCCCATAAATAGTAACTGTACAGTCGGGATAGAAACTGCCCCTGTAAGTTTCTGGATCTGTAATTTAGGGGAATAGAAGGGCCCATCTTTCTTCCACAGAGTGCCTGGTGGTTTTCAACTGCTGACCTTGTACTTAGCAGCCCAAATGTATAACCATTGCACCACGAAGTCCTCAGCGTGTGAAACACACATGCACACACACAAACATACATCCTTAAAGCCTGCCATGCAAATGAACCTCTACACACCTGTCTCCCCACCACAGTCCAATCTGACTGAAGACAATCAGTGATGTGTCTGAAAGACTGGGAGTGACATCTGTGGACAGCAGTGGCTGTCCTATGAGGAGTCGCCATTCACAGCCTGAGCAGAGGGCAGTACCGTTCTGGGTCTGAAGGGCAGGAAGAGACCTGGCATTGTAAACCCAACTTCTCCGGCTTCTCTTGGGTAGCCATGGGAGTGTAGAGGGCACATGTGCATGGAGTCTAACCAATTTTTTGGGCGAGTATTTGAACATCCTCATTTGCCAAGAGTAAATTTTAGTGTGATGCATAGAACCTCACAAATATTTCAACTTCTCTGTTATCTAACAGAAACCACAACTTCCTCCTGGGTTTCTGAACGGTTCCACCCTGTCAGAGCTGGGAAAACGTGGGCGGACTGCTCTAGCTCAGTCTCTGCCAGAGCTTCTAGGAGAGAAGGCGGGAACTGTGAAATGAGCTCTTGGTTGGGGCATGGGATGATTGGCTCCTATTCTACTTATTACTCAGCCAGCTTGAACAACTAAGGATCCCAGACCAGGGCCATTGGTCTGAGGGGGCATTAAGCAATGCCTATGGGTGCCACTGGGTGCCAGTAGTGGAGTATCTTGGGGCCCACACAATCAGTCACACACACAAGAAGTGTCTTTTAGTCATTTCTCGAACAGCCAGTGTCTTTGGGAGTTCAGAGCATATAGAGTGCAGTATCCTAATATGCATGTCTGTAGTCTCATTTCGAGTGCCAGATAGTCTCCATAGCCCTTCCATATCCAAAATAACTAAGCATTGAAGTTCCTGAATGGCTGGATTGAAATCTTGACTCGTTCAATGACTAAGGGACCATCAGTCAATTGCTTTACCTCCCACAACCTCAGTTTGCTCTTCTGTAAAATTCGAGATAACAATAACCTTCACCATCGCTGAATTGACTGTGATCACCCTCCCTCAGCTGGTAGCACATGGTCAGAACAAGTTCAATATCTGTTAGCTACGGTTATTCTTACCCACGAACTCATTTGATAAGATAGTAACAACCTTTTGAGAAGTAGGTTAGCCTCTGATGTTTGCCTCTTGGGATAAATGGGGGAAATGGGATCAGAAGGAAAGAGTACGCCTGGCACAGGGTGCTACCCTCCAGAGATGAGAAGGGGAGATATTCTTGGGATCTGGAGGTGAGGAAAGAGATCAGGGAGGGGGGCAGTAGGGCAGACAGAGACTCCCTCTCCCTCCCCAGACAGTGAGTTCTGAGTTCCATCTGTTGTGGCTGTCCCAGGAGGGATGGCTGAGACAACAGCCACTCAGATAAGTAGCATAGATGCCCTGACAGAGGGGCCAACTTTACCCAAATCAGTACTGGAATGCTGTCCTGGGGGTGAGAGCAAAGGGTATCTGAATTAGGAAAGTGATTGTGGTTGGGGGTCCTGGTGGATTCCCATGCACTGCGACCCCATGTGACAGGCACTGCACCCCCTTCCTCTCCGCCCTCCCCCCCATTTTCTGAGCTGTGAGTTCCACAGAAGCAGGTTGCCAGGCCTCTCTCAAGGCTTGGTGGGTTTGAACTGCCAACCTTTTCTGTTAGTAGCGTAGTGCTTCACTGGTGTGCCACCAGGGCTCCCTAAAGTAGCTTTCCCAGCAAGGAAAAGTCAGATTTGGTCACTGAGGTGCTAATTCTGAGAGTCAATCATCTTGATTTCCTTCCTCATAGAATTGTATGTAGTCCTGCCCTTCTTTTTTGTCTTAGCATCATGTTAGTAATGGCAGTATTCACCCCTACCCTGCCCCCCTAAGAGCTGATGATCATGTCCATTTTTAAGGTCTTTTCTGGAAGCTTGATCTTCAGCTCTTCTTTTCCTCCCTGTCTGCCTGTTCCCCTATCAGGGACCATCAAACTACGGCCCATGGGCCACATGCGGCCCGCCGAGGACATTTATCTGACCCTCTAGGTGTTTTTTTTCCAGCCTCTGCTGTCCTGCTTAGCAGCCTACTCATCCCGGGCCTGCAGTGAATTTGTTCATAATTTTTTGTTTTAACTGTAGTCTAGCCCTCCAACGGTCTGAGGGATAGTGAACTGGCCCCCTGTTTAAACAGTTTGAGGGCCCCTACTCTAGGTCGCTGTGAACAGGCCCCCCTCCAGGCTGGGAGCAGTCTTGCTATGCTGCTCGCACAGCCTTCATGAGCTCTTTGGCAAGATCACCAACTTGGCCTGATGAACCAATTGACAGGGGATTTGAAGCGTCGTGTTGGATGTTGCTAGAAACCGCCGAGATGTGGATGTTACGGTGGGGGTGCCTGCTCGGGTGAAGCAGACTCTGTTGAGTGTGGCCTGTGCTGTGGTCCATCGGCAAGGCATTTCAGGCTGTGACAGCTTTTGCCTTATAAGCAAGTCATAACTGTCAGCACGGGATGGAGTTGGGGGAAGGATGGGGGGATCAAATTGTCAGAAAACACATCTCTTCTGTGCAAGGAAACAGCCATGATCTGGATAAACACAGGGCCCCAGGGTCAAAGCCACATTGCTGAAAAATTCTTTCTCGTGGTCAGTGTCAACTGGGATGTCAGAGGGAGCCAGGGAGCACTGATAGTCACAGGCTATGGAGAACCCATCGGAGAAAACAGGACCCCAACCAACCAGACCATTCTGATAGAAATAAATCAATAACTCAGTTGAAAATCTTATGAGGAACGGGATATTTACGGGAAACAGGAATGGTGCAACACTCTTGTGAAAAGGGGGGGTAGGGTCAAGAAGCAGATGAGAAGCCTGGTGGGTAGGGCATCCAGAATGAGAGGATAGGGAACCATGTGCCCGGGGAACTGAGCAGCATGGCTTTGGCCATTTTTATGCCAAAGAAGTCCCATTCCTTCTGGCATCGAATCAGCAGGCAGCATGGAGTCAAGCCCAAACGGTGGGCCATTCTCCCAAATACCATCAGAAAGAGTCAAGGCAGGACGATCCCAGGAAGAATGAGAATCTGCCTGAGGCTGACGGAGCTGGATCCATTGGCTATGAAATGACAGATGGGGATCTTTGGCAAAACTTGAGTGGGATCTAAGGGTTAGGTGGCAGTAATCCATCGGTGTTAACATCCTAATTTCTGAAAGGTTTGTACTGTGCAGGTAGGAGCATGCCCTTGTTTGTAGAAAATGCACACTAACGTTGTCAGGGCACCTGGTCAGCTGCCAGCTCCGCAGTCACTTGGGAACAGTCATCTTTGTATGCTACGGGCCAGTTTCCAGTACTTTTGAGATTGTTTTTAAAGTGGAAGGAAGAAGGTCACTGACAGGCAAATCTGTTCACAATGATCAGGGAGAGAGATGACGGTCAGTGCCAAAGGGGGACACAGCTGATCTGTGCCTGCAAAGAACCTTGCAAACTGTGTGTAGCCATGAAGGAAGGCAGTGAAGCAGTTTGGGGAACTGGAAGGGCTGGTGGTCACCAAAAGTGGAAGACAGACTGGAGGCTGGTTGATGAAGGAGATTCCCTGAAGTTTAGGGAAAGGGAGGAGGAGACATGGTGATGGCTTCAAGCCTTCACAGAGAGGATGATGGGGGTCAGGGATGACGTGGGGGGGTGGGGGGTGGGGAGTGGTGGCAGGGAGATGCAGCGTGCTGTTCAGGGTGAGCTGAATGGAAGAGTCATCCGACTGTGGCACTGGGCTCCCAGCTCTCGTGAAGGCATCAATCCAAGCAGGTCATTTCCTAGATATGGAATCTGGGAGCCTGCGGTGACCTTCTCATTCAGACAGCAGGAAGTCCTTTAATATGATCCAGGACCAGGAAGAAAGGTCCACCAGAGACATGGATTGGGGGCACTTGTGTTTGGAAGTTGAGGGAACAGCTGAAGTCCTTGAGGGGGGGACATGAAAGATAAGACAGAGGCTTTGGAGAAGATGATGGAGGAGCCTGTGCAGGTGACAGAGAAGGGCTGCTTAGGGAGGTGAGCGGAAAACCAGTCTCTCCGGCTGCTTAGTAACAACACAGGACTCACCTGTTGCTTCTGCCTCACTAAGAAAAGCACCAGCAGTTCACACAATGAGCCTCAACTTCCTTTCTGGCATTCTCGTTTCTGGGTTTTTGTTTTTAATAAACCGACAGGTGGAAAAGTAGACCCCTGTGCACAAATATCTGCATAATTCTCTCTTTTTTTTTCAGGTTCCCACAGAAAACACAAAGGATCCCTGGTGGAGCCATGGACTAAGCACTAAACACACTAACAGGGTCAGTGGTTCAAACCCATCCGTTCCTGGTGGGGGGGGGCGGGGAAATGAGGCTGTCGACAGGCGTAAAGCTCTCAGAAACCCTACACAGGGTGAGAGACGCGCGGGCACCGTGTCGTCACGAAGCACCCAGAGCCCGACTTCTGGGTTTGAATCTTACCTCTGCCACTCATCAGCCCTACGGCCACGGGCACATGACTTGGCCTCTGCGCGTCATCCACAGATGAGTTTGCCTGCCCCCAAAAGGAGACGAATAATACGTGTGCCGCCACAATGCTCGTTAGCTATGAGGATGACAACGCTTTGCCTCACGTGCTTGGGACATGTTATGCAGAAAGACTAGTTCCTGGAGAAGGATGGTTAACTTGGAATCAAGTAGAGGGTCACACGGAAAAGGAAGACCTCGCTGACGTGGACGGCTACGGCGGCTGCACCACTGAGCCCGAACGGACGAGGGCGAGGCTGGCACCGCGCTGAGAAGTGGCTCCTTCTATGTACATCGGGTCACTATGAGTCGGACCGACACAGACACCTGACAGCGCCAGCGCCTCCCACTGGGATGCCATCAAAAACGACGGTGCACATGGTTGGTAATGACTTGCACCAGTGTCTGGGAAATGTGTGCCATTGCGCGCCAGCCCAACCGCACCACACAAGCCGCCACAGGAATGCGAACGAGTGCAGTGGTGTTGGTGTCGTGCAGTGCAGGCGTTTTGTTAAGGATGGGCTCTCAACCAGTGGTTCTCAACCTGTGGGTGGCGACCCCTTGGGGGTGGGGTGGAGGGTCGAACAGCCTCCAGTCACAGCTATCTAAATACCATTGCTACGTAGGGGATGCTGTGTGTGCAAGTGCTTTCAGTGTCACCCAAACATCTCAGAGACTGGGATAGCCACTCCAGTCACGTGGGATTGGCATTCAAGGGATTGATTTCAGGAACGCAAAATTGCCCCTGTACAAATGACCCATGCCCCGATGGCAGTGGCCCTCGGTGGGCCTGTCCTCTTGGATTTTTACTTCTCTCCTGTATTAATTCCCTAGAGTCAAACAGATCCTCACTTCTCAGGCTTTAAGATAAGACACATGACCCGAGGATCTTGCTGAATGCAGATTCTGTTTTCATGGTAGTGGAGTGAACCCAAGATACTGTTATTGTTGTTGTTTTACCTGTCAAACCTCCAGGGAAGCTTATGCAATATGAACCACACCTTGGACCGGCATCGCCTTTCCAGTTGCAAGACAGCGGACGGTCGGGCCAGATTCCCTGGGTTCCTTTTGAACAAGGTCGACACCTGCTTTGCATTAAAGCTTCAGTAACTGCTTGGATGAAATGGAATTGGACTCTAAGCCCTTTGAGAACTCCAGCCTCCCGTTTCTCCACTCAGAGAAGCTGCCAAGAAATCCTCTGTTACTACAAACACAAAGGAAGCAAAATACTGCAATAGCCAGAATTCCTTTCCGGTTCTCTGGAGCTGGCCTACTCAGGAGAAAATTCGCTATCGGGTCTGATAGCTCATGAGGTCAGTTTCTAGGAGACTCTGACTATGTTTGAACCTGAAACTGTTGCTGGGTTAGCTCAGAAGACTAGGACAGCCTCTGTGATGCTCACTGCTTGAACTTCTGGTCCTCCCATAGGAACCCGTGTGGAGTAGATATTCAGTCAATATTTCTTGAATAAAAATAGCTAATGCCTATGTTATCTTTAAAAAAATCATTGCATTTGGGGCTCTTTCAGAGCTTATCACAATCGACACATATATCCATGTGTCAAGTACATTCGTACATATGTTGCCGTCATCATTTTCAAAACATTTTCTTTCTACTTGGGCCCTTGGTATCAGCTTCCTCTCCCCACCCCCCTTCCTAGCCCTCCCTCCTTCGAGAACCCTTGATAATTTATACATTATTGCTTTTGTAAATGTCTTATGCCAACCATTGTCTCCCTTCACTTATTTTTCTCTTGTCCATGCCCCTGGGAGGAGATTTCTTTTAAAGCAATATCCTGAGCGATTTTCATGTTAGATTGTATTTTCCAGGTAAGGCTATAAAATAATTCCTCTCTTGTATACCAGAATGCAAAATGACTACCGTTGGGTAGAATCTAACTCCTAATGACCCTATATCTTAGGGGTGGGGGATGTCTGACTCTCTCTCTCTCTCTCTCTCTCTCTCTCACACACACACACACACACACACACTCATTGCCCTGCAATTGGCAGGGTAAAACCTTCCTGTGGGCTTCCGAGACGGTAACTTTTTATGGGAGTAGAAAACTTCATCTTTCTTTTGCCTCCCTGGGCCTCAGGATGCTCTCAAAATCATCAAGACCAGCTCACATCACATGCTTCCCCCAAGAGAAGCAGCTCCAACCATCGCATGAGGATGGAGTTAATTAAACGTGTGGCAAGTTGTAACTATCCGCCTGGCCCTCAGCAGGAAATAGGCTCTCCGTCCTTGCTATCAAGTTTCTGAGAATGTAAATCTTTATAGGAACAGACAGTCTCTTTCTTGTCCCAAGGAATGGCTTCCAGGTTTGAACCTCTGATCTTGTAGTTAGCCC
Source organism: Nesogale talazaci (assembly GCA_004026705.1). NCBI lineage: Eukaryota > Metazoa > Chordata > Mammalia > Afrosoricida > Tenrecidae > Nesogale > Nesogale talazaci. Next base: position 2,049 of record PVJH01020222.1, on the reverse strand, counting down.
CCCCCCCCCATGCTTAATCCACAGTGTCACAAGGGCTCTTTCCCAGTGCTGCATATACATTTCATAAAATGTGATCTTGACACTTTCCATATAGGGGACTACAATTTACGCCTTCTCTCTTTGAAGCTGGCTAAAAATTTTACCAACAATGGTGTGGAAGTGATTCTATGTAACTTTCAAAGTTCGATCATAAAAATCCCATAAACATCTGAGGTGGGTCACTCACTTTTGAAACTCAGCTCCCATTCTCTGAGGAAACCTACACTATCCTTTGTGGAGAAATTACACAGAAAGGCCACTGAAGGTATTCCATTTGACACCTAGGTGAGGTCTCAGCCAATAGCCTGCATCCACCATACGGCATGCTTGTAAAGATGCCTCTTCATGAATTCAGTCCCCGGTCATGTGCTTCTAGATAAGAAGACTTCATGACGTGGGGGTAAGAGCTGTCTTTTCCAAATAACTGATGTACTTCATATGTAGAGAAAAAAAAAAGGAGATTTACAGTCTCAGAAACCCTAGATAGATTCCCTATTAATTGGAATCAACTTGATGGCAGTGGGTTTTTATGGATGAAATGCACAACTTGAAGGAAAAAGTCCATGCTTGTTTGCATAAGTCTACCATTGGAGAAAAGATCTTTCTAGTAGAGAGTATTCCTCTTCTGTATGAGTCAGCTGCTACAACAGACATCCTGCATTAACAGCCCTCCTTCATGTACAGTATGATTGATATAATTGATGTTGCTGAATTATATGCTTAAAAACTGTTGATCCAGAACCTGTATATATTATATATATATTTTTTCTTTTTCGCATCATTGCCCTGGTGGGAGTAGGAAGCCCAGCCTTGCTCTGGGAGAGCTGCTGCTGGATTTGAACCTTCAACCCTGTGGGCCACAGTCCTGCACACAACCACTACGCCACCGGGGCTCAGCCCCTATATTTTATATTTTCACCTGGAAAAATTACCCCATAGAACTGTGTAAAACAAAGTATGAACCTGAATGGTAAGTTATGACTTAGTTAAAATAATTGCATAAAAACGCATCAAGGATTTCTGGTAGCACCATGAATAAACATTTGTCTGCTAATCAGAAGGTCTGTGGTTTGAACCCACATGCAGCTGTATGGAGGGGCAAACGTGCAGTCTGCTCCTGTGAAGGTCACAGCCTCCGCAACCTGATGGGGCAGTTCGACTCGTCCTCTGGGGTTGCTGTCCCTGACAACAATACAAAGCTTATACATGGTAAGAAGGCCACCACCCTAATGCGTGGTGTTGATTATGCACAGGAGGACAAGGGATAAAGGGAAATTGCAGTGTCTACCAACTACTTCTGTAAGCATCAAACAACTCTAACTAATAGAATGCATTAAAACAAATGAACAAAATCTATTTGCAACACTTTATTCTGGGGGTTGGGGAGTTAGTTGCTGTGTTCACTTGGGATGCCTTGGCTGGGGTACTTCTCAAGAACTGAAGGGCGAGCCTGGGTCTATTCTGCTCATGGCAATGGTAAAAACTCCAGAAGAAAAAACAAACCAGACAAATGCTTTTCAGTCTTTCGTTGTTGTCATCGTTGTTATTTACAAACCCAAATCTAACCTATAGATACTGAGCTGCAAATTTTTATAGGAGCAGACAGCCTCATCTTTGTCTCCAAGAGTGGCTGGAACGGCTACTGGGTTTGAACCACTGGCCTTATGCGCAGTTCATTGCCTCATGCACAGCATCACTAGGACCCTTTAAAAAATAATTTTACTGGGGGCTCATACAACTCTTTTTTCTTTTTTTGGCATCACTGCTGTCCGGTGGTGGGAGTGGGAGGCCCAGCCCCACTGCTGGAATTGAACCTCCGTCCCAGTGGGCTGCAGTCCCGCGCAAAACCACTACGCCACCGGGGCTCAGCCCTACAACTCTTTGTGTGTGTGTGTGTGGGGGGGGCATCACTGTCCTCTGGTGGTGGGAGAAGGAGGCTCAGCCTTTGCTCCTGTGGAGCCACTGCTGGAATTGAACCTTCATCCCAGTGGGCCACAGTCCCGCGCACAA